>PVIY010011184.1:0-25658 GCA_004026745.1 Myrmecophaga tridactyla | reverse complement strand
TGATAGTTTTACTTCTTCCTTTCCAATTTTGATGGCTTGTATTTCTTTTTCTTGTCTAATTGCTCTGGCTAGAACTTCCAACACAATGTTGAATAACAATGGTGATAGTGGACATCCTTGTCTTGTCCCTGATCTTAGGGGGAAATTTTTCAGTTTTTCTCCATTGAGGATGATATTAGCTGTGGGTTTTTCATATATTTCCTTTATCATGTTGAGAAAGTTCCCTTCTATTCCTATCCTTTGAAGTGTTTTCAACAAGAAAGGATGTTGAATTTTGTTGAATGCCTTTTTTGCATCAATCAAGATGATCATGTGGTTTCTCTGCTTTGATCTGTTGATATGGTGTATGACAAGGTTAGGTTCATGTGTCAACTTGGCCAAGTGATTGTACCTGTTTGTCTGGTTGGGCAAGTGCTGGCCTGTCTGTTGCAATGAGAACATTTCATAGAATTAAATCATGATTACATCAGCTGCATCCACAACTGATTCCATTTATAATCAGCCAAGGGGAGTGTCTTCTGCAATGAGTGATGCTCACTCTAATCATTGGAAGCCTTTTAAGGAGGATTCAGAAGAGACAGGCTCTCTTCCTGCTTCGGCTGGTGAGCCTCTCCTGTGGATTTCATCCAGACCCTCCATTGGAATCATCAGCTTCACAGACTGCCCTGTGGATTTTGGACTCTGCGTTCCCACGGTCATGTGAGACACTTTTATAAATTTTATATTTGCAAGTGTTCCCTGTTGATTCTGTTTCTCTAGAGAACCCTAACTAATACAGTGTATTACATTAATTGATTTTTTCCTGTTGAGCCACCGTTGCATACCTGGGATGAATTCTACTTGGTCATGGTGTTTAAGTCTTTTAATGTGCTGTTGGATTCGATTTGCAAGAATTTTGTTGAGGGTTTTTGCATCTATATTCATTAGAGAGATTGGTCTGTAATTTTCTTTCCTTTTAGTATCTTTGTCTGGCTTTGGTATGAGGGTGATGTTGGCTTCATAGAATGAGTTAGGTAGCCTTCCCTCCGATTCAATTTTTTTGAAGGGTTTGACCAGGATTGGTACTAATTATTTCTTGAATGTTTGGTAGAATTCACATGTTAAGTCATCTGGACTTTTCTTTCTTGGGAGCTTCTTAATGACTAATTCAATTTCTTTACTTGTGATTGGTTTGTTGAGGTCATCTATTTCTTCTCAAGTCAATGTTGGTTGTTCATGCCTTTCTAGAAAGTTGTCCATTTCATCTGTGTTGTCTAGTTTATTAGCATAAAGTTGTTCATAGTATCCTCTTATTACCTCCTTTATTTCTAGGGTTCAGTGGTTTTGTCTCCTCTTCCATTTCTGCTTTTATTTATTTGCATCCTTTTTCTTCTTCTTTTTGTCAAACTTGCTAAGGGTCCATCAATCTTATTGATTTTCTCATAAAACCAACTTCTGGTTTTGTTGATTTTCTCGATCTTTTCATGTTCTCAATTTCATTTATTTCTGCTCTAATCTTGTTATTTCTTTCCTTTTGCTCACTTTGGGGTTAGTTTACTATTTTTTCTCTAGTTCTTCCAAGTGAACAGTTAATTCCTTGATTTTTGTTCTTTCTTCTTTTTTGATATAGGCATTTAGGGAATAAATTTCCTTCTTAACACTGCCTTTGCTGCATCCCATAATTTTTTTCCATAAATTTTGAAATGTTGTGTTTTCATTTTCCTCAAGATATTTACTGATTTCTCTTGTAATTTCTTCCTTGACCCACTGGTTGTCTAAGAGTGTGTTGTTGAGCCTCCATATATTTGTTAATTTTCTGACTGTCTGCTTATTACTGATTTCCAGCTTCATTCCTTTATGATCTGAGAAAGTGTTTTGTATGATTTCAATCTTTTTAAATTTATTGAGACTTGCTTTGTGACCCGGCATATGGTCTATCCTTGAGAATGATCCATGAGCACTTGAGAAAATGTGTATCCTGCTGTTGTGGGGTGTAATGTTCTATAAATATCTGTTAAGTCTAGTACGTTTATTGTATTATTCAAATTCTCTGTTTCTTTACTGTTCCTCTGTCTAGATATTCTGTTCATTGATGAGAGTGGAGAATTGAAGTCTCCAACTATTATGGTAGATGTGTCTATTTCTCTTTTCAGTGCTTGCCTCATGTATTTTGGAGCACTCTGACTTGGTGCATAAATATTTATGAATGTTATGTCTTCTTGTTGAATTGTTCCTTTTATTAACATATAGTGGCCTTCTTTGTCTCTTTTAATTGTTTTACATTTGAAGTCTAATTTGTTGGATATTAGTATAGCTACTCCTCTTTTCTGATTGTCTGCATGAAATATCTTTTCCCACCTTTCACTTTCAACCTATGTTTATCTTTGGGTCTAAAATGCATCTCCTGTAGACAACATATAGATGCGTCCTTTTTTTCAATCCATTCTGCCATTCTATGTCTTTTGATTGGGGAGTTTAATCCATTAACATTTAGCATTGTTACTGTAAAGGCAGTCCTTTCTTCTACCATTTTCCCTTTTGCATTTTATATGTCATATCTAATTTTTATTCTTTTTACCTTTACTGATAGTCTTCATTTCTACACTCTTCTCCACACCTCTCTCTCCTCTCTTTTCCTGTCTGTCTCTAGTGTTTACTTTAGGATTTCCTGCAGAGCCAGTCTCTTGGTCACAAATTCTCTCAGTGATTTTTTGTCTGAGAATGTTTTAATTTCTCCCTCATTTTTGAAGGATAATTTTGCTGGATATAGAATTCTTGGTTGGTAGTTTTTCTCTTTTAGTTTCTTAAATTTAAATATATCATCCCACTGTCTTCCTGCCTCCATGGTTTCTGCTGAGAAATCTACCCATAGTCTTATTGGGCTTCCCTTGTATGTGATGGATTGCTTTTCTCTTGCTGCTTTCAAAATTCTCTTTCTCTTTGACATCTGACATTCTGATTAGTAAGTGTCTTAGAGTATATTATTTGGATCTATTCTGTTTGGGGTATGCTGCACTTCTTGGATCTATAATTTTAAGTCTTTCATAAGAGTTGGGAAATTTTGAGTGATAATTTCCTCCATTAGTTTTTCTCCTCCCTTTCCCTTCTCTTTTCCTTCTGGGACACCCACAACACGTATATTCATGTGCTTCATGTTGTCATTTAATTCCCTGAGTCCCTGCTCATATTTTTCCATTCTTTTCCCTATATTTTCTTTTGCTTGTCAGATTTCAGATGTCCCATCCTTCAGTTCACTAATCCTATCTACTGCCTGTTGCAATCTAAAATTGTAGGTTTCCATTGGTTTTTTCATCTCTTCTACTGTGCCTTTCATTCATCACAATTTCTGTAATTTGTTTTTTCAGACTTTCAATTTCTTTTTGTTCACCCCTTGCCTTCTTTATATCCTCCTTCAATTCATTGATTTGATTTTTGATGAAGTTTTCCATGTCTGTTTGAACATCCTGAATTAATTGTTTCAAGTTCTGTATCTCATTTGAATGGTTGGTTTGTTCCTTTGACTAAGCCAAATCTTCAATTCATTATTTTTTGCTGGTGTCTAGACATTTAATTTCCTTAATTAATTTATTCTGGAGATTGTTTTCACTTTTCTACCTAGGATTTTCTTGCTGGATGACATTGTTGTCTATCTGTTCTTTGACATTCAGTTAAGCCTACTCTATACCTCTAGCATAGGTTTTGTTTAATAGATCACAATTTTCCAGTTCTTGTTTTCTCGTTGCTTTCCATGCCTATATGGTGCCTCCCCCACCCCACCCCCCGCTGCTTTAGGAGGGTCTATTCTACTTAGGTATTATAAACCCCAGTCAGATCTTCTCAGACCAAACTGGCCTCCTCTCAGGAAGAGTCACCTGCATCAGTTTTCCCTGAGGATGAAACCCAGCATTTTGAAAGCCTTTCCTATGAAGCCTCTGGACTCTGTGTTTTTCCTATCCTACCCAGTATGTGTCACTGTCTGCCTGTGGGTCCCACCAGCATAAGGTGATGTGGTACCTTTAACTTCAGCAGACTCTCCCTGCTCGGGGCATGGTTGAGAAAGAGGAGAGGTTGTAGGCTGCTTTAATTGCTTCAGTTTTCCAGACCTTGGGGTCTGAATTCCTTGAGGGAGGGATTCCACCTGAGCTGGGCCCCACCCCTCTCCTGGGGAAGGCACAACCTCCAGACAAGCTCTCAGACAAGCTTAATTCTGCCCTTGCCTGGGGGCAACTGGAGCCTGAGAAGCCTTGCAGTTGTATCTAAAGAGCAGTTAAGCCATAGAAACACAGCCAAAGAAAAGAAAAAAAAAATCCTTTTCAGAGATTTTTGAAAAATCCTCAGGTTTGCCAATCAAGAGTTTAAGTCGATATGCTGCTCTGTGTATCTCCAGGTTCCATGTGCCCCTCCCTTCCTTCAGAGCTCAGACCCTTTCAAGTATTTTGTGCTGTCCAATCCAAAAAACCTCTGTTTTTTGTATTTTGTTTTTCTTTTTCTGTCAGCCCTGCCCCCTATGTGCCAGGCCCAAAACTAGTAACTTTAGCTTTTATTCGAGGTTTAGCTGAGCTGGGGGCCTATTCTTAGTAGTCAGACTTTGTTAATTATTTCCACAATTGGATCTTGGTTGAGCTCAGCCCCTTGCTGCTGGTAAAGTCTCTTTCCTTTTCCCTCTGGGAAGCAGCCTGTGGAGGCGGGGCGCCAGCCTCCACGGCTTGGGAGACTCACGGTTCTGGGTGGGCTCGCAGCCGGTCCAGCTTGTCCAGACTGGGGTACACTGTGTGTCCAGTCACTGACGTGGCCCCAGCAGTTGTTCTGTACTGTTCCTGGCTATTTACTAGCTGCTCTGCACGATGAACTAAATTCCACACCTCATTAAGCTGCCATCTTGAATGCTCATGCGTTTCACATCAACATCCACCATTTTAAGTGCAGTTTTCTTTGAGTGGTTCCAAGAAACATTTAAAAAAATATTTTTATTAATAAATTCACTTTGAATTGCTAGTGATCAATGAAAGGGAGGGGTAAGGGGTATGGTATGTATATATTTTTTTCTGTTTTCATTTTATTTCTTTTTCTGAATAGATGCAAATGTTCCAAGAAATGATCATGATGATGAATATGCAACTATGTGATGATATTGTGAATTACTGGTTATATACGTAGAACGGAATGATCAAAATAGGAATGTTTGTGTTTATTTGGTGTTTTTTCGGTATTTAAAAAAATAAAATAAAAATAAAAGTAAAGATATTTTTATTGTATACAACAAACAAACATAAAACATTCTTGACGTACAAACATTCTATACATGATGATCAATTAATGGCTCACAATATCTTCAAATAGTTACATATTCATCACTATGATCATGTTTTTGAACATTTGTATCTCTCCAGCAAAAGAAATAAAAAAGAAAAAACTCAAACATACCATACCCCTTACCCCTCCCTCTCATTGATCCCTGGTATTTCAATCTTCTCAATTCATTATAAGCTTTGTTCCCCCATTATTTGTTTATTTTTTATCCATATTTTTTATTCATTTGTCCATACCATAGATAAAAGGAGCATCAGACACAAGGTTTTCACAATCACACAGACATGTTGCAAAAACTATATCATTATACAATCATCTTCAAGAAACATGGCTACTGAAGCACAGCTTTACAGTTTCAGGTACTTCCCTCTAGCCACTCTAATACACCATAAACTAAAAAGGTGATATCTATATAATGCATAAGAATAACCTCCAGGATAACCTCTTGACTCTGAAATCTCTCCTCCACTGACACTTTATTTTGTCTCATTTTTCTCTTCCCTTTTTTGTGCTCAAGAAGGTTTTTTCAATCCCTTGATGCTGAGTCCCAGATTATGCTAGGATTTTTGTCTCACATTGCCAGGGAGATTTACACCCCTGGGAATCACGTCCCATGTAGAGGGGCAAAGGTAGTGAGTTTGCTTATCATGTCGGCTTAGGGAGAGAGAGAGAGGCCACATCTGAGCAACAAAAGAGGTTCTCTGGGGATGACTCTTAGGCATAATTTTAAGTACGCGTAGCCTATCCTTTGCAGGGATAGGTTTCATAGGGGCAAACACCAAGATCAATGGCTCGGCCTATTGATTTGGTTGTCTCTGCCCCAAGAAATATTTTCAATCAGGGAATCTTGTCTTATCCCATTTTTGTAAAATACATTTAGAGAAGTATAAATATTTTTTTCTTAAAAGCTGAAATTATTTGCTTGTTCATTTTTCTACAACCATAAATAAATAGAATGTTAAATTACAAGAGACTTTAAAACTGTCTTGTATACAAACTGAACATTCCCGTAAGCTATGAGTGTCAGCTTTTGTATCTTTTTAATGTGGAGCTCAATACAAATGGAAATATAAAGACATAATCATACATTTAAAATATTTGAAGCATTAAAACCAGCTTATTACCTGCCGTTTTTCCTCTTCATTTCTTCTTTACTCCTTATCCTGTTCCTTCCTCTTTTTTGGGGGTGCATGTCCGGGAATTGAACCCAGGTCTCCCACATGGAAGGTAGGCATTCTAATCACTGAACTGTTCCTTCCTCTTATTTCTAGTTTTTATTTTAACTTATTTTGAAATGATTTTAGGTTTACAGAAAAATTCCAAAGATAATACAGAGAGTTCCCATATGCCCCTCACCCAGCTTCCACTAGTAGTATCTTACATAACCATGGTACATTTATCAAAACTGAGAAATTAACACTGGTACCGTACTATTAATTAAACTACAGACTTTATTTGGATTTCATCCACTTTCCCACTGATGTCCTTTTTCTGTTCTAGGATTAGTTCTAAGATTAGTTGTCATGTCTCCTTCATCTCCTATCTGTAACAGTTCTTCAGTCTTTTCTTCTTTTTCATGACCTGGATATTTTTGAGGAGCACTGGTCAGGAATTTCCTTAATTTGGATTTGGCTGATGTCTTTTCATGATGAAATTGGGGTCTTGGAATTTGGGGGAATATACTCAAGGAGGATGTGCTCTTCCCCTGCCTCCCTTCAAGGCTTCATGCTATTGACATGACTTCTCAATGGTGATATTAGCCTTTATCACCTGGACAACATGGTATCTGTAAAGTTACTATTTTTTCCTTTCCATAATCTATTTGTTAAAACCTTGTTTCTATTTTAAGTACGATATCCTAAAAAAAACTCTTCTGGTCTTCCCTCTGCCATCAAAGTAATGTGCTTACCATGAGATTTTCTTTTGTAGTGGATACTCCCATTTTCCCTAATAATTTTATTACTAGCTATAACATTAAATCCTGAAATGCTTCATAAAAGATCCAGCAACTTCTCAATATTTTAATGTCCTGGAACTTGAAATCTTCATTTTATGGAAAAATTTGCACCTACATTTTAATTGGGAAAATGTTTGGAATAATTGTTTAGAAAAGAATTACATTTGCATGACTTTAGAAATTCCAGCTAATATTAAGAATTGCATACAAATTATTTGTGAAGTTTGAAGACTGTGCCAGCTTGAAAAGGTTTATGTACCCTAGAAAAGCCATGTTTTAATCTTAATCAACTTTGTGGGAGCAACAGCTTCTAATCCCTACTCAGGACTATATGTTGGAAACTTTAATTAGCTTATCTCCATGGAGATGTGACTCAATCAAATGTGGGTATTAAACTCGATTAGATAGAGACATGACTCCACTCATTCAGGTGGGTCTTGATTAGTTTACTGGAATCCTTTTTAAAGAGGAAACATTTTGGAGAAAGCAGGAGACTCAGAGAGCAGAGAACAACAAAGCCACGAGAAAGCCACAACAGAGAACGACAGAGACACAGGAAGCAGAGAGCCTACCAGCCAGCGACCTTTGGAGATGAAGAAGGAAAGTGCCTCCCAGGGAGCTTCATGAAACAGGAAGTCAGGAGAGAAAGCTAGCAGATAACACTGTGTTCACCACATGCCTTTCTGGATGAGAAAGAAACTCTGACCATGTTCGCCACGTGGCTTTCCATTTGAGAGAGAAACCCTGAACTTCATTGGCTTTCTTGAATCAAGGTATCTTTCCCTGGATGCCTTAGATTGGACATTTCTATTAACTTGCTTTAATTGGGACATTTCCACGACCTAAAAACTGTTAACTTGCAGCTTATTAAATTCCCCTTTTAAAAAGCTGTTCCAACCTACACCCATTGTTAGGTTGGGGGAACGGGGAAGGACACTGCAACTGGAGCTGCGCAGACTGTGTGACTCCTCCCAACATGGCTTCTGGAACCTCCCCTTCTGGGCACCTGCCTTCCCGAGAACCGCCCCTTCCGGATGTCACCTGACCCCCTTGCTTAAAAACTGCCCACACCACCACCCAGGTGCTGACTCACCTCTCTCCGTCTTGGTTTTGGTGAACTCAGCCCGGGAGTGCAGAAATAAACCTGCCCGCTTTAAATTTCCCGGTCTACCGTCCTTGTTTCTCACACTTTCGCCTCCTAAACCTTTCACCCACCACCAAATTTTAGAAAAATCCTGAATTCAAAAGAGGGAAAGGAAATAGACTGTTTAAATTTCTTTCTTTTATATCCTACTACCCAGAATATATAAAACAACATCTAAGGTCCCCCGTGACTGAACTCAAGACTCAAGTGTCCAGGGCTAGGGTTGCTTCAGGATTTGCCATGCAGCTCAGAAAAATGCCTCTATCCATTGCCTCCTCTCTCAGCACCAACCATCTGCTCCCCCTAAAACTCACAAAATGTGATTTCACTAATTGTAAGAAGTCAATTATGAGTTTGTGGCTTTGTTATAGAAGTTATTAAAATAATATTTTAAAAATCTGAGGACGTAAAACACATTTTGTGTATTTTTTTTTTTTGTATTTAATAGAACCATAAAAAAAAAAAAAAGATCTCTCTTCAAGCTTGATTCTGTGTGTACACTGAAGTACTGTTTACCAGAGGCCTTCTCTAGGTCACTCCTACTAATGCTTCCTCAGTAGTTCTTCTTTGATGTTTCTGTCCTTTTTTATATGAAGATGGCTCAGTTTTCTCATTATGGGCTTTCTATGTGTTCTTTCATAGTGTGCCCCTCCTTGGTATAATTACTGCTTGCACTTAAGCTGAGTGCAATATTAGATGGTGTCGGGGGTGGAAGATATTCATGGATATCAGCTAAACTAGCTGACCTGTTTGGGGACTGAACACATGCTTGGCTCCACACAACGTGCTGGATCCTTGTTCTCTTCTGCAAAATAATGTGGGCTGTGTTGGCTCATTCCTTTTCATTCTTTATCATCAGAAGGTGTTAGTTCAAGTTGGACAGTGTCTAAGATGTTCTTATCGTTAGCAATTCCATGTACGGGAGAGGACGTAAAAAAAGTTCACCACGATCCATTTTGCTAAAGTTTCTTCCTTACGATTTAAGCCCAATGATAATTTTCTCAGTGAACTCTCCATTTTCAGGATTGATTTTTTTTCCCCCAGTAAGACTGATTTTTTTTAAGGCATGGATATGACTTATATTAATTGTTTTGTTTTTTGCCTTTTTGAAAATTGAGCTGAAAGTCACATAACATAAAATTAAGCATTTTAAAGTGTATGATTCAGTGGCATTTAGTACATTCACAATCCTGTACAACAACATCCTTTATCTAGTTTTGAAACATGTTCATCACTCTCAAAGGAGATCCTGAACCCATTTAGCAGTCACTCCCCACTGCCCCCTCACCTCAGCTCCTGGCAACCACTAATCTACTTTCTGTCTGTGGATTACCTATTCTGGATATTTCGTATAAATGAAATCATACAATATTGGTCTTTTGTATTTGGCTGCTTTCATTAGCTTAATGTTTTGGATGTTCATTTACATTGTAGCATGTATCAGAACCTCACTCCTTTTCATGACTGAATAATACTCCATTGTAGGGATATTTATATTTACTCTTGATCCTCTATGCCTAGCATAGTGCTGGAATGTGGATAACTGTGGAAGAAATTGGGAAGGGAACCCTTTGATGGAAAGGAAAAAGATGTATGGGGTTTTGGGTTGAGTTTGGGAGATAATACTTCCCACAGTCTTGACTAATGTGAAAATGACCTTTTAAGTCCACATGACTTACCCTTAACTTTGGCTGGGTATTCACACACTTTTACCTGGAGGGTGTTGAGATGTGAATGTACTTTCTGCTCAGGCAAGCCCTTTTTGGGGCCTGTTAAGTCAGGTGGCCTGACAACTTTGTTTACTTGGGTGGTATAATTTCCTGGTATTTTACTCAAAAGATGTCAACTTTGATTTTAGTGATTGAAGCATATCTTCATATCTTATACAGTCAAGCATTCCCAACATTTTTCAAAATGACTATCATATACAAGATCCAGAGTTCTATTTCTGTTAATCATTGCTACAAAAGGAAGAAGGCAAACTATTTTCTCCGGACTGAGCTAACTGGCATTGAATCTGAACTTTTTGTTAATTTTTTACACTGTTAGATTTTTGGGCAGGGGCAAACCCTGCTGCCTGGAGGATTTCACAGCAGCATGGACCACCTTTTGCCAGATGAGTCACTCGTTGTTTGTGTGGGGCTGCCTCATTCTCTTAGCAAGAATGGGGTGGGGTAGGGTGAGGGTATAGTAACAATTGGAATGCGGCCTCTAATCTGAACTGAGATCGCTTCTCCAGGTTTGGGAATTCCGTTTAGGAGTATGCCCACAGCTTTATGGTCGGAGATGAGAATGAGGAGAGAAGGGCTGAGGGATCCACCCAAAGCACACGTTTCCATGCCGCCTTTGCAAAGGAAGGCTGGGCAGGTCCCAACACGTCAAGGTTCCCAGCCAATTCTAGCAGAATCTCTGAGAAACAGGCCCTATTGTGATTCCAGCACCTCCTGGTATTGCTACACCCTCTTCCAGAAAATAACTTAACCTTTCTGGAAAAAAAAAATCTCTGTCCAGGATATTGTTCCTAAAACAAGGAAGACCAAGCTGCAGGCGCAAGCCCACTACTGAGGCTTAGAAAATAGCGTTGGAGACAGAGGAAGCTGCCTTTAGTGGGTGGGGCAGTTTTCCCAGTGGGGGCACAACCCAAGCAGCACCTTCTGCTTTTGAAGGGCCACTCCTTATCCATTTGGGTTCTTCTCTCTTCTGCTTTAAATATTTGTATGTTTGATCCTGCCAGGTGCGTATATATGTATGGATGATTATGGACCTTAAAGATCATTTTCATATTTGTCAATTCCCCAAGTAATCTCAAATGCTGGAAAACCAAACTCCTCTACTCTCTTCCCCACCAATTGACTCCCCTTCCTGAGCTCCTCATTTTTGCCAGAGGCACCTCCATTTTTACGTGCTCTCAGACTAGAGGGTCTGGCCTTGCCATTTTATTATTATTAGTCCATTCATCTAACAAATATTTGTCGAATGCCTGTATGTGCCAGGTACTGTTTTAGGTGCTTGAGTTATCACAGTGACCAACACAGACAAAACTCCTTCCCTTGTGGAGCCTACATGCTGCATTCCCTGTTTGTACCCTCTCACCAGGTCACGCCATCTCTCCTTCTAAAATGGTCCCATAATTGGCTCCCTCCTTTTCATTTCCACTCTCACCAAGCTTCTCCTTATTGCCACAACAACTTCTTTAGCTCTCTGCTGTCTCTAGTCTCCTGACCTTACCCTCCCAGTGCCCGTTTCCTCCTATGTTCGATCACCACACTGTAGAGCTGGGGCCTGAATCCCAGTTCTGTCATTCACTGCTGAGGGCACTGGGGTAAATGAATTAAACCCTGAGTATATCTCTTCATCCCTGTTATCAGTATGTGTACGGACACTCGTTTTTGCAAAATGTCCTCTTAGATCTTCTTCCCATTTCCCATTCCATAGCTGGTGGGCATCCACTCCCAGCAGCCATCGCTTATGTCTCTTTGTTGGTGCTCCCTGAGTTCATCCATGCTATTGATCACCTACTATGCACCAGGCACTCTGCCAGCTGTCTTATATGTGCTGTTTCTTACCCTCAGCAGCCTGCATAGTAAATATTACGAGACTTCTTGGGTTAGGGCTGGGTTCCCCAGCCGCAGACCATGAAATGAGAATCTATGTGAAAACGATTTATGAGGTTGTGTTCCCAGGAAAAGGCCATAGAAACAGGAAGGGCAGGAGGCCTTCCTATGATAGCAAGAAAAGTACCATAGGGCATGACTTTGACTTAATTCCACAAAGGTAAGCTCTGAAGATAAGGTAGGACACAATCAGGGGTCCTAGGTGGGGGTATTTATACTCTGTCCCAGCCAGGCACTGGTTAAGGGAGCTGTGGCAAAATGGGTTCTGTCACCACTCTATTAGTGAAGACCTGGTCATCAGAAGACTCAAGGAAGGGAGCTTCCATTTATTGTATTTTCTTGTTTTAAGAATCTTATCAACAAAATAAGGCAATAATATCCCCATTTTCAAGGTGAGGAACCAGAGAGGCAAAGGGACTTGCGTAAGGATGCAGAGTTAATAAGTGGCCCACAGGACCTGCCATCATGGGATTGAGAAAGCCTTCTTGACCAAAAGGGGGAAGAGAGAAATGAGACAAAAGTTTTAGTGGCTGAGAGATTTCCAGACAGAATTGAGAGGTTATCTTGGAAGTTATTCTTACACATGATATGGATATCCCTTTTTAGTTTATTGTGCATTATAGTGACAAGAGGGAAGTACCTGAAACTGCTGAACTGTATTCCAGTAGTCTTGATTCTTGAAGATGCTTGTGTTACTAAATAGCTTTTACAATGTGACCATGTGATTGTAAAAACTTTGTGGCTAATGCTCCCTTTATCTAGGGTATGGACAGATGACAAAAAAAAAAAAAAAAGACTAAATAAATAGTGTGTGGGGGGTAAGCGATAAAAAAAATTGGGTAGATTGCAATATTAGTGGCAATGAGAGGGAGGGGTGTTCTAGTTTGCTAGCTGCCAGAATGCAACACACCAGAGACGGATTGGTTTTTAATAAAAGAAGATTTATTTTGTTAGTTCTTTAGAGGAAAGGCAGCTAACTTTCATCTGAGGTTCTTTCTTACGTGGGAAGGCACAGGATGGTCTCTGATGGCCTTCTCTCCAGCCCTCTGGGTTCCAACAACTTTCCCCAGGGTGATTCCTTTCTGCATCTCTAAAGGCCTGGTCTGAGCTGCGAGTGCTGAGATGAGGTATGCTGAGCTGCTTCGGCTGTGCTACATTGTGATCTCTTATTTAAGCATCAGCCAATTAAGTCAAATATCATTCATTGCAGCAGGCACACCTCCTAGCTGACTGCAGATGTAATCAGCAACAGATGAGGTTCACGTACCATTGGCTCATGTCCACAGCAACAGAACTAGGTGCCTTCACCTGGCCAAGTTGACAGCTGACTCTACCTACCACAAGGGGTAAGGTATATGGGATGTTTGGGGTTTTTTCTTTTTATTTCTTTTTCTGGAGTGATGTGAATGTTCTAAAAATGATCATGTCGATGAACACACAACTATGGGATGGTATTGTAAGCCATTGATTGTACACTATGGATGGACTATGATGATATGTGAAGATATCTCAATAAAAATATAAAAAAAATTTAATGGCAGAGCTGGGTAGAATTCTATCATGGCTCAGCTGATTTCAAACATTCTACGATTTCCATGCTTCCAAATAACGCAAATTTCTACTTGGGGAACTGTGGAAGGCAAGCAGGCCAGAAGTGTGTGAGAGAGGTGGTGGTACGAGGAAGTTATTCCTTGAGAAGGGGACGTTTGCTGTTTTGTGAGTTTCTGGAAAGGGTTCCTATAAGTGTAAATATTGATATTTTATTATATAATACCCTACATTTGTAATGTAGCTTTTAAAAATACCTCACATAATTTTATCATTTTTCTCTTCATATTCATCTTTTTTTTTTTTTAATGGGACTGGAATCTCAATTTTAGCAAGTTCATCTATACAATAAAAGTAGGATAAAAGTAAACTGAAGTCAGCAAGGCATTCAAACTATACAGTTTCCTTATAAACTTATAAACAGTTTCCTTATAATCAACATAGGATTGAAAGATGCAAGGAAAAGACAACTTATATCACAGAACTCTTAGGTCCTTAGGACTTATGGGCTGTCCTAGCATACAGTGGGTTTCACAGCCTGCTGCATAGTGACCCTAAAATTACTAGCAAGAAACAACAGAACTAGAGTGATTGTTATGGCTAAACTGACTCCATGTCACAATTATCCCCCAGTCTAGATTCTCAGAAGAATTCTGAAGATGATTTAGGCAAAAAAGATAGCCACATCTGAACAAGGTTGGTTGAGGTAGAAGTATTTCAGCTTTACCACCATCCTCTCAAGCATTTCTTTCTGACGAGAGGGCAATGTTCTTACTCCACTTCTCTGGGAGGAAAAGTTGTTTCTCTTTTCCCCTCTGATCTTTTCTCTGTGCTTTTGGAGTGGCTCTCCTGGTAGAGGAAAGGAATTGTGTCCCAGGGTGAGACTCAAGTTGCTCAGATTCTTCATTAACATTTCTGAGGAGAAGGGATGTGTGGAGTCTTTCTGGGAATTTTGTTCAGTAACCACTTGGGAAGACTTTGGGTACTTCACATTCATCTTTCAAGATAAGCTACCATAGCCAGCTGAAGGCAGAGAGACATCCAATGCCCAGGGCTCTGGCTTCCAATGCCCAGGGCTGGAGTTGCAAAGAAGAAATGACTCTGAATAGGGAGCAATTCTGGAAAGGGTGGGTAGTTTATGAAAAGAAAGAATGGGGTGGGATGAGTTCACTGAAGAGGGAAGGTGTGGGTGGGGAGTAACCCAGCTCAATTGGGGCTGGATTCCTGTGGGGACAAATAGGTTCTGAGAGAGGGGGCAGGGGCTTTGGAGCTCAGCTCAGTGTTTGGATTTGGTAGGTGGGATACTAAGGGAACAGGGATGGGCAGGTGACTTGGGGACTGGCTTGTGATATGTGCAAAAGCCAGGGTGAGGGATGAGAAGCAGGAGACAGGCCCAGAGTAGGTGCGAAGTACTCAATTTAAGAAAAGGTGAGAGGAAAACCCTTGAGTGGGGACCTGGAAGACTTACAGACAGGTGGAGTTGGAGGTGGGAGAGAAATTGGAAGATTGGTCTCTAATTCATAGGTTCGATACTTATCCTAGGTCAACCCTTGAGAGAGAAGCTCAGCCCAAAGGCTCTAATTCCAACCTGTGCTCCTGATGTTTCTATATTTTGGTTTGGGTGAATCAAAGGAGACCTTCTCAATCCTCTCTGGTTTGGGGTTTTGTCAGCGAGCCCTCAGGAAAGACTTCTATGGGCCCTGCCCCAGAAATGCCATCTTTCAGAGGCCCCTAATTCAGATCTGCTGCCTCCTCACCAAATCTGAAGTGGTTTTTACCTGGGCTCACATTTCTCATCTGCTCCATGCCAAGACATTGGATCTTCCTGACTTCCCTGAAATCATCTCCCCTCCTGCATCTCATCTTCTCCTGAGTTTGGTCCACTCCTAAGCAAACCACGAGACCTTGAGCATATTACTGAACCCTTCTCAGTCAGCCCTTTATCATCTCTAAATAGTCCATCATTCCTGCCTTACCTCACAGGACTGTGGGCGCTACAACAACCCAATAGTGGGAAATGCTCTAAAAAATAGTCACATGGCCGGAGTCAAGTGTTGCTGCTAATTCTGCTGCATAGCAAATTACATCAATCAGAAAGGAAAAGAGAAGCCCTATGGAGCACGTGGCTTCAAAATCCTGGCATCGCCTAGTTCTAGTTGTGTGATGTTGGGCTGGTTGCATCACCTCTCTCAATCTCTATTTCCTCACCTATAAAATAAATGGGGATTAGAGTAGTGGCCATGTAGGGTCATTATGAGGAAAAAATTAAATAATGAGTGCAAAGGGGTTCACTTAGGGTCTGGCTGACACTAAACCTTTGGTGGATGGAGCCAATGTGATGATGGCGGCTCCCTACATAAGGGAAAGGCATTGTCTCACTCAAGATGTTGGTAATGGGACAACGACCTTCCTGGTTGTGGGTTTATAATTTGCTCACACAACAGCAAGTGTGGAGATGGTCTGAATAACTGGGGACCTAGTCACTCACAAAGCTCCACTGACCCCTGGTGGTTGTTTTACAGTTAACAGGGGACCGCTCACTGTTTCTTAAGGGGTGAAAATAATCATCTAGAGTTCTGGAATGGAAAACTGGTACATTGCTGTCATTCAGCCAATGCAGAAATACCTTCTCAGACACCCCTGCCAACTGGGCTGCAGCTTCTCCCTGAACTCTGCAAGAGACAGGGACCTTCAGTTTAGTTGAACACTGTTAAGTACATGGAATCTTGAATAGAGCATGAGATTTTTTTGGTTTGTCCAAGTTAGTGTGATGCACTGATATATCCCAGAGTAATTTGGGCAGTGAATTAAGAAGTATTTGCAAAGTCCCCTTGGGGGACTGGGAAGAAAGGAGGAAATATTCAACTTCCCCATTTGGAGAATTTATGATATTTTCACAAGAAGTAGGGACAACCAAATCAATAGGCCAAGCCCTCGATCTTGGGGTTTGCCCCTATGAAACTTATTTCTACAAAGCATAGGCTAAGCCTACTTAAAATTATGCCTGTGAGTGACCCCCAGAGGACCTCTTTTGTTGCTCAGAAGTGGCCTCTCTCTCTCTAAGCCAGCTCAGCAGGTACATTCACTGCCTTCTTTCCCATGTGGGACATGACTCCCAGGGGTGTAAATCTCCCTGGCAATGTGGGACAGAAATCCCGGGATGAGCCGGGACCCAGCATCATGGAATTGAGAAAGCCTTCTTGACCAAAAGGCAGAAGAGAGAAATGAGACAAAATAAAGTCTTAATGGATGAGAGATTTCAAACAGAGTTGAGTGGTTATCCTGGAGGTTATTCTCATGCATTATATAGATATTCCTTTTCAGTTTATGATGTTTTGGAGTGGATGGAGGAAAGTATCTGAAACTGTTGAGCTGAGTTCCAGTAGCCTTGATTCTTGAAGACGATTGTACAAAGATGTGACTGAGATTGTGAAAACTTTGTGACTGATGCTCCTTTTATCCAGGATATGGACAGAGGAGTATAAAAATATGGATAAAAATAAATAATAATGGGGGAATAAAGGGTAAAATAAATTGGGTAGGTAGAAATTCTCGTGGTCAATGAGAGGGATGGGTAATGGATATGGGATGTATGAGTTTTTTCTTTTTATTTCTTTTCTGGGGTGATGCAAATGTTCCAAAAAATTAGCATGATAATGAATACACAACTATGTGATGATATGGTGAGCCATTGATTGTACATCATGTATGGACTCTATATGTGTGAAGATATAGCAATAAAAAAGAGAGAGAGAGAGACAGGGACCTGGACTCTACAGAGGCAATGCCTGCGTTTGCTTATTCCACCCTCTGGAGCTTAACAGAACCTATTCAGACCTTGTTCCATGTCTGCTGTCCACACAGATGTTCATGGAAAAGACAGATGGTGTAGAGGAGGGAAAGGTATTTGAAGTCAGTCTCCTGACCCAGCTCTTGAGAACTGCAAGTTCAGGCCAATTATTTAACTTTCCTGGGCTTCCTTTGTCTGCAAAATGGTACTCGGGAATTAGATCTGTGGAGGACTCCTTTCAACACCACTCACGGCAGAGCGAGGAGGTGGGGGAGGGTTGTGGATTAGTCTGTGCCAGAGCTTGATTAAGGGATGGGCAGGTAGCATGTGTAAGGAGGGCAAGTGTGTTGTGGGCTTGGCACAAAGGCTTTCTTCCCTAATAAAAACATGATGTGCAAGGAAAGAGGGCCCTTTTCTGTTTTTTTTTTTTACGTGCCTGTAAGGAAGGGCATGGAGCTCAGAGCCAGCAGCCATCTTGAAACATGAGGCCTGGGGACAAAAGCCTGTGTGCTCAGGTCAGAAGGAGGAACAAGTGTGTTTCCTGACACTGTTGTGTGTGCTGCTGAATTAGACAACCCTGGGACCACCCTCCACCAGACTGCTTGTAATTAATATCCTTGTTGTTTAAAGGCACCCTTAGTAAGGTTTTCTGTTTCTTACAGCAAAGCGTCCCAATGACTTGTTTCTGTAAGTCCCGAGGAAGACAACTTCATTCACTAAAAGTCTAATTATTTTTACCTACTGGTGGCGCCTTGCTGTGGACATACAGAGAAGAGATGGAAGTGGGTGACATTAGTCACCCAAGTCCTAGGGGGTCTGCACATTGTGTGTACCAGAGTTTTCTCTACTGGCCCTGTTAGCTCTGGATGGGCCTGAGTTAGACTTGGATGAATCCTGGAGAAGATGTTTTCACCTTGTTAAAAATAAGAACAGCCTCTATTCTGGGTTCTTCTGTGAAGGGCTTTCCATCTGGGTATCAGATCTTTTATGGCAGTTTCATCCCATTGTTCTCCACAATATTGATTATAATTGTGACTGGAAAAAAATAACTTATTTATATATTCCTGAAATTATGGTAATCTGGAATGGATGTGGAGGGAAATTCATCTTTTCAGTTTTATCTTATAAAAACAAAAAGGTGGGTACATGGGTGATTCATTGGTAAAATGTTCGCCTTTCATGTGGGAGACCCATGTTCGATTCCCAGACCGTGTACCCAAACAACAAGAACAACAACAAAAACCCAAAAAGGTCTGTTATATAAATTAAGATAGGAAACTGTCTTAAGCTACTTTGGAAGTATATATTTAAAAGAAAGAAATGTACAAAAATGCAAATTGGTCTTTTACCTAGTCACATTTTTTTAACGCAGTATTACTGAGATATTTTCACATACCATACAATCCATCCAAAGTGTACTATCAATGGCTTTTAGTAAAATCACAGGGCTGTACATTCATCAGCATAGTCAATTTTAGAATATTGTCATTACTCTAAAAAGGAAAACCCTTAGCAGTCACCTCTCAACCCTTCTATCCTTCTGCAGCCCTACATAATCACTAATCTAATTCTGTCTCTAGAGATTTATCACTATTTACATTTTATATAAATGGGATGATAAAATAGGTAGTACTTTGTGTCTGGTTTCTTTCACTTAGCATAATGTTTTTCTTTAAAAATTATCATTATTTTTAACTAGAGAAGTTGTAGGTTTACAGAAAAGTCATGTAAAAAATACACTGTTCCTATATATTCCCCATTGTTAATGCTTTGCATGAGTATGGTACCTTGGTAACAATTGCTGAAAGAATATTAAAATATTACCATTAACTATAGTCTGTAGTTTACGTTAGGTGTATTTTTCCCAAATACCACCCTATTAAAAACACCTTGTAATAGTGTTGGACTCTTGTTATAATTTATGAAAAAACATTTTTATACTTGTATTATTAACCACAGCCCGTCATCCACAACAGGGTTCACTGTCTTGTACAGTACCATGTTTTATCTTCTAACTCTCCTTCTAATAACAGACATGACCCAAAATTTCTCCTTTCAACCACAGTCACAAACATAACTCAGTGCTGTTAATTACACTCACAATAATGTGCTATCATAACCACTATCCATCTCCAAACATTTCCAATCAACCTGAAATAGAAATTCTGCACAAATTAAGCATTAGCTCCCCATTCTCAGCCCATTCTATCTCCTGGTAATCTGTGTTCTAGATTCTGATTCTATGAGTTTGCTTATGATAATTGGTTCATGTCAGTGAGCTCATACAATATTTGTCCTTATCACTTTTATTTAGGCCAAAGTCGAGTTATATTTAGTTTGTCTAACTGTAGAAAGTGATGCTCTGTGCAAATAAAAATTACTTTTGGATTTAAAAATGACCCTTATTTCTAACTGATTCATGTAATATTCCATTTATTGTTTATGTTGTACTTGACCACTATAGTAGACTGAATAATGGCTCTATCATGTCTTAATCCCCAGAACCTGTAAATTTTACCTTATTTGGAAAAGGGTATTTGTAGGTAAGATTTAGTTAAGGGTCTCAAGGTGGGGAAATTGTCATGGATTTTCTGGGTTGGCCCTAAATGCAATCACAAGTGTCCTTATAAGAAAGAGGTAGAGGGAAATTTCACACAGAGAAGAAAGTAATGTGGCTATAGAGGCTGAGATTGGAATGATGCATCCAACAGCCAAGAAATGCTGGTAGCCATCAGAAGCTGGAAAAGGCAAGGAGTGAATTCTTCCCTAGAGATTCCAGAAGAAATGCAGTGCTGCTGGCCCCTTTGCCTTGGCTCAGTATTACTGATTTCAGACCTCTGGCCTACAGAACTGTGAGAGAATAAATTTCTGTTGTTTTAAGCTACCAAGTTTGTGGTAATTTTCTACAGCAACCACAAGACACTAATACAATTGCTAAATACTGGGGATAAAAAAAGGGAAATATTTAGAGTCATTTATTTCAAAACAATAACACTAAATTGATAGTAATAGAGATAGATTCAAAATGCGTTTTGTAGAGAGACTGAAAAGTCCTGATTGTGTTGAAGGTTCTGGATGTTAAGTGGTTTGGTTGAAAACTGAATTGACCCTCAAGGACCTCACTGCTCTTTTTAGGATCTGAAGGTGGAGGAAAATTGAGCCCATGGAGAAGTGGTAGGGTATGGGCAGGGGGCTTTGTCTGGAGGAGGAGGTGACGCCTGACTTCCCTCATGTGCTAAGCCTGTGGACTCTCTGGCAGCAATGACCTCAGCCCAAAGGAGGTGGTGGGCGAAGGTGGCCTGATAGCATTGGGGTGGTGGTATGGTGTGGAGGGCAGGTCTCTCTCCGGTGGCCCCTCTAAAGGTGGAGGACCCAGCTGGTGACTGTGGTCTTTAGGCTTTGTTTGAAAAAGATGCCTGGCATTAGAGACTCTGATGTCTCCTTTTCACAGCTGGCTAAATGAGGGCAAAGTGGCCTGTACCAGATACTTCTCTGCGAAATATGGCAACTTTCCTTCTACAAATTTGTTTGTATGTAGATCTCAGATATGCCAAGAGAATAGGGAGATAATTAAATTTTCCCTCCAGCATGGTTGATCACATTTTTTTTCTTTGTTACTGATAGTTCAGATTTTTCTTTTTTTGCGGGACAACAATCCGTTATAAGCGGGGTCTTGCAAATTTTTAAGATTGTTATTAAGAATGGGTAAATCTCTATCATGTTTTCTTTCATTTGAGAGGTAAGCTATGAGGATCCACTAGTTAATCTTAAATATTCTTTAAGTTGATGACATTCAGTGCCTAATGGATTGTTGATGTTGCCATGGAATATTTTTGAATTTTAGATTGGGCCCTGCACCTTTGTATCATGCTGCTAGGTAAGTAGGTGCAGTAGGAGGTACACATATTCCTGGAAATTCCTATACAAGACAGTAAGCAGTAACTTGTCTATACTTGGAAGTGATTAGGAACCACATAAATATATCCTCATAAATCCAAACTAAGTGTATTCCCAGCACAGTTTCCCCTTAGGTGGATTCCCTAAAGTGTCAATGGCCAGTCCCAAGCCCCTGTCATGAGAAGTAGGTACATAATCTGAATGGGAAGCAACAGTGGCCTTAACCAATTGTAATTAAAATATCTTACTTTTGCATATTTTATTTTATAAAACAAATGGCCATATCCATACATTGCTGTACTGTAGGGAAAAATCTGTGCTTCATGGAAAACAGTGCATTATCTACAGCATTTCTTCTGAATTTTCTGATTCTGACTCAATAGGAGCTATCTTAAAACTCTACATCGTAGATAATTGCTAGCAGTGCAAAAATAATTCTTATCTATAGACAAGAAAATGATTTCTGTCCAATAGAGGGACAAACTTCTTCCTACTGGAAAAATTAGTTTTGTCTCCATTTGCACATTTCAATATTTCTGATCTATAAATGTGTCCGTTCTTTGGTTTCTCCTTTAACCAGTTATAATATCTACGTAGTTCCCTCATTATGAGTGAAATAACATCTTTAACATATTTATCTTACATCTGTTTGAGAGTCATGATTATAACCCTCCCCCCTTTTTAAAGAATTATCCTTTAACACTAGGGGTCCTCCCTGGAAGAGAGCGCATGCAAGTGAGAGGTCATAAAGTTTGAACTTTATGGTAAATCCGTTTCTATTGGAAGCAAAAATTCAGGCAGTGTGTGCTAACATGAAAAGAGAAGAGAAGCATGGATGGACCCCCTTAAATGGGGATAGCTTTGAAGAAGCAAACATCAGGTAGGAGTAATGGAAGATCAGTACCCTAGAAAAGACGAGTGCATATTTTTGAGCATTAAATAATAGAAACCAGTGTAAAATGACTTGTTCAAGCAAGTTCAAGGAAGATAAAAACCTAGAGGTGGCAATTTGATTTGAAAATTAAGACAGTGGCCCTCCTTAACAAGAGCAGAATTGTTAAGCACAACAGTAAGGAAATTGCCATGACTGAAAAGGTGCATGGGAGCATATTCAGTGAGTGCAGAGAGCCTGGCCTGGTATTTCAAAGAACTTGATAGTGAAAGAAAGTGCTGAGATATCCCAATAGACAAGTAGATAACACGGAGCATGAAGGATTTTTCCCCAGTGACATTTTTTCCTGATTACTCAGTATCAGCATTAACATTTTTATCATTTCATTACCAAGTTTTCATACAAAATAGTTAAATGTATATAATATATAAAATAAATGAGCTTGTTTTGTCTATGTGCATACACAATTAGATACAAATTTCTGATACAAAATGAGAATCAAACTATATAGATGTATAAAAATGTTTTTATTCCTTTACCAAATGCTAGTATGTGGTCATCTTTAATAGCCTTCTAAGTCATCAGTTCAAATATTGTGTAATAGTATATGTTATAGATAATTAATGGACTCATTCTCTTATTATTTGGCCTGGCCTTTAGATTATCAACAATTTTTCACTATCTTCATAATGCTGCAGTGACTTTTCTTGTGTATTTATCTTTATGACCAGCTCTGATTCATTCCAATGGAAAAATTACATTGTAGTAGAATTCTTGGGTCAAATGGTACATATTTCTGGCCTTCAACACATATTCTCAACTTTCCTTATAGATAGGCTGAACTGGGACTTTCACAAGAGTTTGAGTAAATACCTGTTGGCCTATACTCTTTTTATCAATTATACTTTTTATGTATATTATAAACTTTTTATTTTAAAATAATTTCATCGATAGAATTTTCATATTTTAAATATATTTGCATTAATTAATTAATGTATTATTTAACTAAAGTCTTTGTCTTACTCTTTCCACAAGCTTAGATTACATTGTTCTTTTCTATTTTGCTACTTATTTCATTATTGATTTGAAAATTGATTTTATGTTGGGGAAAATGGTGGTTGTCAATGATTCAGACAAGAGTAGAATCCATGGAGTTGTGGGGGTGTAAAAGCCAGACTGGACTGGATCAAGAGAGAATGAGATGGGAGGAAGTGGCAATCACAAGCACAGACAACTCTTTTGAAGAATTTTGCTATAGAGGGAAGCAGAGAAACTGCTTATGGTGGAAATGGGGATAGGGTCAAGGTTGGTTTATTATTATTTTTAACATGGGAATTATGCTTGTTATAGGGATGAACTAGCAAAGGAAGGAGACTGAGGGGAGGCTGAACTATTTGCAGCAATCAAGCCCTCCTAAGGGTGAATGAGAACTGGCTCCAAGGTACACCAGTAGAAAGTGAGGTGGTTCTATTCTAATTCTCAGTGAATCAAGAAATGGTCAAACATTGAAGTGGGAGGGGTGCTGGAATTTTGACATGAAAGGAGAAGGTGTGGAATTGTATTTCAGAGAGTGGAGGAGCAAACTGATTGGAGAAATGTAACGAGTTTGCTGGGTAATGGCAAGGGCTCAAGGAAGATTTATGGTAGAAATTGGATGTGGCATCAGTCTACATGCGTCTCATTTTTTTTCTTTGGCCACATTAAGCTGCTTAGATTCAAGTGACAAGAAAGCAGAGAATTGTATTTACTAAGGTGGTGTTCTCCAGGTGAGATGATTTAGGGAGAAAGACGCTGGAAAGTTGATTGTGGTGGTTTATTGTTATAGTGTTGGGGCCACAGCACCTAGTGATGAGAGAAAGGCAAAGAAACAGGGGTTTATTGGTAGCTAAAGAATGCTAAGCCCAATCAATTGGAGTCTCCAAAGGCAGGGAAGAGGTATTAAGGCAGGAATTGGTAGTCTTCAGAGATTTGGGTTCCTAGGTTCTTGGCCATCCAACAGGAACGAATTCAAGGCACAGCACTGATTGAGTAAACAGGCAGAAAATTTATTAAATACACATGCAGAAGGGCATGTGGGCACTCTCACAAGGAAAGGGGTGAAAGGCGGGAGGCCCCAGCACTGTGGGGCAAATCTGCTTTTATAGATAAAACTTCCTTTTGTAATTTTTAGTAACTATTTTACTATCCTCCCCCTTTTCCTCCTTTGTCGATGCTTGATGGTAGATGACTCACTCAGGTGGGGTTGGTTGGCCCCAGGTGCTGTTTCTTGCTGTTCTTCTCAAGAGATACCTTGCTCCTTACGGCCTGACTGCTTCTTGGAATTTGCTCTTGGCTCATGGGCCAGCCACCACTCTAATTCTAACCCTGCCTGAGTTTGAGGAAATCAGAGACAGGGTTGGGAATAGTAAATGAGCAGCAAGGAGGACATCTTTCTCCCCTTCAAATCCTTTGGAACCATGAGTGTTTGAGAAAGAACAGCCACACTTGAGGTTAGGAGAAAATCAGTGTCATTGGGAAACAGCCAGATGTTAGTATTTAGTTATGTTGAAAGTGAAGGAAACACTAAAAAGTAGAGGACATGGGTGGGGGAGGGCTGGGCAGAGAGGTATTCCTGATGAACCATCATAGGCTGAAGGAAGTATAGTGGAGGAATTTGGGAGTGTTGGCCTTTTTTCCAAATTGAGCTTTTCTTCAATCTAATTGCTCCCCATGCCCCCCACCCCCGAGATGCCCAATCATTTCATTTTACAGACAAGGAGTCTTGGAGCCCAGCAGGGAAAGCACTGCAGGACCTTTTCCCTTCTGTGTCACAGGCTCTGAGTCTGAGATAAGGTCAGAGGAATCTTTTTTTTCCTGTTCCATCTGAGGGAGAACACTCCTTCCTGCTGGATCACTTCTGGGCTGGGGGCCTCAGACTCTACACAAGCTGTTTCTCTTTATGTGAAAGAACATTTTCTGGGGTTTCCACTTACTATGCCCAGTACTGTCAATTCCATCTTAAGTACTCCAAATCTGGAAATGCCTGTTTCCAAAGTAGCCTTTTGGTATCAGAAGGTACTATTAACCTTCCCACCCCCATCTCCACTTGACCTAGGGTTAGAGAAATCACAAAACCCTGTGCTGGCTTCTTGGGCTTCACTGCAATTCAATCTACTTAACGATTCTGAGATGGAGACTTTCCCCCACTTTCTCCCTTTGCAAACAGAAGGCAGAGTCTAAGAGGGCTTAACTCCTTTCCCTGATGTCACACAGCAAGGAAGTGATGGGGGCCCGGCTGTGAATGAAGCAGGGTCTCTGATTCCAACCCCTTGCAAGTTGTTATTGTGCAATCTGTCTCCATTTCCTAGCTGGTCTGCTGGCGGAGGTGCAAGAGTAGGGCTTTCTCACTGCAGGATGACCACGGCCAGAGAGCAGGAAGTAAGATTCTCCCAGAGTGGAGAAGGCTTCAAGGAGAAGGAGCCATCGAGTTTACTTTTCAAAGGAAAAACTGGAGTCAGTGACGAGGTAATGAGGAAGGGCATCTACGG
>PVIY010011183.1:0-66245 GCA_004026745.1 Myrmecophaga tridactyla | reverse complement strand
GTCACTCATTGCAGCAGACACGCCTCCTAGCTGACTGCAGATGTAATTGGCAACAGATGAGGTTCACGTACCATTGGCTTATGTCCGCAGCAACAAGACTAGGTATGCTCACCTGGCCAAGCTGACAACTGAATCTAACTAACACAGTGGGGAAGCCAGAGTGGCAAGTGCCCTTAACTACCTGCAGTTAAAATACCTCATTTCTGTACAGATGTCTGGCGATGGGAGAACACTCCCTGGTCTATGGAAGGAACCTGGGCACCGAGAGACCCTGACACTTCAGCTTCCTTGTTTCAGGTCGAACCCTGTATCTTCCTGGTTGCTGTTGCCCTTGCTTGCTTGCTTGTTTTGCATTCTCTTCGCCTTCAGCTTTAAACCTGTTCTTCTCAAGAAGTCTTCTTTTGACCTGTTTTCTCAATTAATGTAGTTCTCTGTGAACTGCATACAGAGTTTCATTTTTCCACCCTGTAAGTATCCATGACCTTGGCATTGCTTTAGGTGTCCTTATGTGGGGATGACTCAGAGTTTTTAATGTTTATCCCTGATCTGTCTCCCAAACTCCGGAGTCCCTTTTCTGATGGCCACGCAGGGTCATCTTCCAATGGACATGTCTCTTCAGGTGCCTTAAATTAAATGTGTCCAGAAGAAAAGTTTTTGTATTTCCTCCAGAACATTCACTACCTCACCTTCTCATGTTCTTTCTCAGTTAATGTCATCTCCACCCTCCCAATCACTTAACTTCAAATCTTAGCCATCTCTCACTATTCCATCATTTTCCTGTGTCACTTTCCCCCTTGCCCATCCATTCTCCCAACATATGGATTGAACTTTACATGTCCCTTACATCTGCATTTTTTCTCTCACCTCCCTTTTCCCCATCTCAGACTCTCTAATGGAGGTACATGGAGAATGGATGAAGGGTGAAGGCTGATTAGTGGAAGATGTTCTTAAATGTGACTGGATTTCCTAGATCTTTACCTTACGCCATATCCCCATAATAAGAATTTCTCTAACTGCCACTTTTCCATACATGTTGTTATATCATTTGTAGCCCTTATCAATTATGCAGTAATTATTTGTCAACATCTCCTACAAGATAATAAACTCCTAATGGGCAAGGATTCTGTAGTCCCTTCTTGGTCAGCACGAATGCCTTACATATAAATAAATGCATGCTGAATTGGCCCCTTCAAAACTGTTTTTTGCTGCCACTTTTTGTTCTCAAGTATAGGTGCATCGTTACTTGCACTTATATCTGTTGCATACTCTGTCTGGTCCAGGACCTGCATTTGATTTCTAGCAATAGTATCTAACATCAGACATGACCTCAAGTCTCAAGGTGACTTGGAGCTCCTGCTGAATGTACAAGAAAAACATACTGGTGGTCAGGGCAAGGGCCAGCATGGTCTGCTGACTCGCGTTAGCTCCGGTTCTGAGTCTCCTGGCTGAACCTGAGAACCGCTGGTCTCGGGATAGTTCTTTTAACTTCCCTCATGTGGGGTTGCCATGCCATTTTTAGCCTGCCCCTGGCCTTGGTGGTTGACCGCAGGCGCATGGGAGTGCTGACGCTTGGAGCTGGCAGGGATTCACTGCTTCCTCTGCTGTTGTGCCCAGAAGACCTCTTCACTTCTGCTGGGTGCCTTCTGCCTTGTGAATACCTGTAAGTGCATCTCTGCTCCCATCTCTCCTGCTTCTTTGAGAAATAAAGCCAATAAAAAGGTCCATATGTGCCTTTTATTTTTTTAAAATTATTTATTTATTTTTTGCATGGGCAAGCGCTGGGAATTGAACCCGGGTCTCCGGCATGGCAGGCGAGAATTCTGGCACCTTTTTTTTTTCTTTCCAAATTTAAGACTGTAGTTCAAATAGTAGAGGAAAAGGAGTGTAGTTTAGTTTCATGGATTGAAGTTCTGGTACAACATAAAGTGTAACAGTAGATGGGCCAGCTAACCTAACTGTGCCACATTTTCCTCCTCTGGAAGATGGGGTGAACTTTACAGGCCTGCTCTCTGGATCAGATGGAATGATGGAGACTGTTTTGAGATGGAGGAGGATTCCTTAACGCTAAGAAATGTACAGACTGCCTTTAAAGAACGCTGTGGTCATGGATTCCCTAGTATTGACTTAACACTATAATATACACAAACACCCAAGTATACTTTTCACAAAGTGTTATGCATATACCTCTTACACAGTTACACAGCTGTGCCACAAATTTATAAAACAGATACAAACACATTGACCCGACTGATAACTTACCTGTATACTAATAAGTCTAGTTAAATGTAATGAAGACTTATTTTTTTTGCTGAGATTCAATGCAGATGAGGATGGTACTGACTTCTCTGCAGTTGCTCAGTCTGTGACTCCGTTCTCTCAAGCCTTTCCTTTATTGATCTCTACTGATCTCCAAGGAGAAACCTGGTTTATACAGTGGAGCCTCATCATTTAATGTTAACTTTCTACATTTATATCTCTGCTCCTTTCCCGTTAGCCCTTGACAATTAATAATACCAAACCTTTTGCCACGTTGTATCATTATCTTGATCTTAAATCAGTTTTAAAAATTTACTTAAGAACTAAAGATGTATTTTCTTTAAATGGTGTTGGATATGAATAATCTCTTGAAAAGATGTTTCTCTTTTAAACTGGTTTTTAAAAAATCTCTGCAAGTGCAAGAGTGGTTACTGTATATTGGATCCCACTTTGAAAAATAAGGTGGTATAAATGCAGCTGGGGGAGAAAGTATCATAGATGTCAGACAACAGTTATAATTTGTTCACTGTCATTTTATATGATTTAAAATGGTGTGAAGAAAATATATATTTTTTGAGAAACACAACTATTTATCCTTCAATATTATTTTTCATAAATTTCCTAAGAAAATTTTATCTTTACTATAATCAAGTATTCTAGGAAATCATGATGCCCTTCAGATTTGTATGCATGATAAAGAAATGAACACACTAGAATATTTTTATCTAAAGATATTGACTGAGGAGGAGTGTCTACATGACTTCAGTTTGTAAAGGAAATGAGAAAAATTTTGTTTTAGTTTGCTAATGCTGCCAGAATGTAATATACCAGAAATGGGTTGGCTTTTAGAGGGGATTTACTAAGTTACAAGTTTACAGTTTTGAGGCCATAAAAATGTCCAAACTAAGGCATCCAGAGAAAATAGCTTGATGCAATAAAGGTCATTGGCATCCAAAACACCTCTGTCACCTGGGAAGGCACATGGCTGTTATCTGCTAGTCCTTTGGCTTCTGGTTTCAAACAGCTTCCCTGGGGCTGTTTTCTTTCTGCAACTCCAAACATCTCTCTTTGTGTGATCTCTGAGTGTTTTCCAAAATGGTTCCGTCTTTAAGGACTCCAGTAAGCAGATTAAGGCCCACCTTGAATGGGTGGAGATGCATCTCCATGGAAACCACCTAATCAGTAGGTCCCATCCACAGATGGGTAGGTCTCATCTTCATGGAAATAACCTAATCAAAAGGTCCCACCCTAAACCACAGGTCTGCTCCCACATGATTGGATTAGGAAAAAAGAACATAGCTTTTCTGGGGTACATAACAGTTTCAAGCAGGCACCTTTGACCCTCTGGACCCCAAAAAGACATGTTCTTTCCAAATGCAAAGTCCATTCATTCTATCACAATATCACAAAAGCCTTAAACCATTTCAGTAGCAATACAAATACAATACAAAGTCAGAAACATTGCAAAATTTCATCAAACTCAGTTACAGGTATGGTCTATCCTAAGGCAAAATTCTCCTCTGTCTCTGAACATGTGAACTTAAAGTAAGTTGTCTGCTGGTAGTATACAAAGGAGGGAGAGTCATAGGATAAATGTTCCCATTTTCAGAGGGAGAAATTAGAAGGCACACAAGGATCACTGGATCCAAACAGCTCCTAAAACCAGCAGGACAAATTCCATTAGATTTCAGAGTCTGAAAGTCACTTAACATCCTCAGGGCTTGGAAGAGTGGCAATCTCAGCCTTTTCAAGGGCTTATGCAGTGTCCCTGTTCTCTCCAAACAAGGGGGTGAGGGAGGCAATCTTGGGGAATTCTGGGAGACCACTTTTTTTCTTATTTCCACCCTCTTCAAACATTGGGGAAGCTCCTAGGCTCTCTGCCATCTCCAGGGCACATGTTCAACCCCCTCAGAGCAACAGAGTAACAGCAAGGCTCTCCCCAGTCCCCAAGGAATGTGCTCTACTCTCTCTAAGGCCTTCATTGGCAAAGCTCTTCCACTCGCCCTCTGCCTCCAAGGCAAACTCAGCCTTTCCACATAGATGGGTGGGTCTGCTCTCCTGGCCCAAGATTTCTTGGCCTCGGACCTTAGCTTCCATGGTTCTGCCTCTGAAGTGGTCTTCCCCCAATTTGTCCCTTTTAGTCCAGGCTGGCAGTGGTCCCATTTATGTAGGTGGCTTAAGAAGCTTATCAGTTTTCCATGTGGTATGTGCAGATCACACCCATCAGAGAACAGGACCTACTATAAATCCTTTCTGGATCACTCCATTTCCAGTTCTGGCTTTTTCTGAAATAGCTGACTGGTTCCATGTTTGGTTAAATCCTCATGTGAGACACTGTTCTCTGGGATCTCCCTTTCTGTAAGCCCAGAATTTTCCAGACCATCGATTTCTAGCTTCTTTGTACCCAGGTGTTCTGTTCTCAGCTTATTTCATTCCTGTCACATTTTACTATAAGCTGCAAGGAGAAGCCAGGATGCATTTTCCACATTTAGTTTGAGAATCTCTTCTGCCAAATATCCAAGTTCATCACTCTCAAATTCTCCCCTCCATCCAACACCAGCACTTAATTTTGCCAAATTCTCTGCCATTTTAAAACAAGGGTCACCTGCCTTCCAGTTTGCAATGACGTGGTCATCATTTCTATCTAAAGCCTCATCAGAGGTATCCACAGTTCTATCAACAAGTCCGTTCAAAGTAATTCAAGCCTTTTCTAGCAAATATATCACAATTCTTCCAGAACCTTCCCCTTATCCATTTAAAAAGCCATTCCAACATGTTTGATATTTGCGAACTACAGCACCACTCCACCCTGGTACCAAAATCTGTTTTAGTTTGCTAATGCTGCTGGAATGCAATATATCAAAATGGGTTGGCTTTTAAAAAGGGGATTTATTAAGTTACAAGTTTACAGTTCTAAGGCCATAAAAATGTCCAAATTAAGGTATCCAGAGAAAAATATCTTGACTCAAGAAAGGCCAATGAGGTTGGAACACCTCTGTCAGCTGGGAAGGCACATGGCTAGTGTCTGCTGGTTCTTTGGCTTCTGGTTTCAAACAGTTTCAAAAATACCCTGGGGTATTTTCTTTCTGCATGTCCAAATGTTTCTGTCTGTGTTGGCAATGAGCATTTTCCAATATGGTTCCCTCTTAAAGGACTCCAATAAGCAGATTATGACCACCTTGAATGGGTGGAGGTACATCTCCATGGAGACCGCCTACTCAGATGATCCCACCTACAACTGGGTGGGCCATATCTCCATGGAAACAACCTAATTAAAAGGTCCCACCCTAAACAATACGTTTGTCCCCACAAGATTGGGTTAGAAAAAAGAATATGGTTTTTTGGGGGGTACAGAATGTTTCAAACTAGCACAATTTTAATAACCAAATACCTTTGAAAAAACTTTTCAATATTCCAACTTGAAACATGATTTATAGTCTAGCAGCATGTTTTATGAGGAGAAAAGAATAGTCCTGAATAGATAAAAAGATTTTTTTAAAAATAGAATAAGCTTAAATCCGTAAGTTGAAAGAGTAGCATATATTGCAGGCATTTTAGTTCTTCTTTTACTTTTAAAAGCCATAACATGTTTCAAAAATATGTAAGTGTAATGCATGAGAAATATCTTTCAATTGAATATAATTAAAACATTCCAAAATGGCCCTCAAAAATAGTGTCTCAAGTTTCCTGTCATCAACACAGAGATTACCTTTCACTTATTGATTTGGTATTTTGCAGAATATTAATTTTTAAATTGTCCTTTGATTTTCTTATTGATTGCTGATTTATGAAATTGCTATTATAAGGAAAATAAAAGAAGGGAGAAGTGTTCTCAGAAATGAAGTTATGTTAGGGAATGGTGAATTCAGTATTTTAGGTGAAGTTCTTTGTAGATTTCCTAATATACTTAACAAATATGCTTTTTCCTTGTATCTGTCTTTCTGTGTTTTTATTCTCCTTCTGCACTCTGTCCCTGCTGTCATTTATGTTTAGAGGCTGTGCCGTTGATGTCAGTGGTAAATGGGAGTCTTGGTTTAGGTTTGTTGGAGTTAGCTTGAGAACTAAAGAATGAAAGATCTAGTGAAGGGTGGGGCAGAGATTCCCATGTTAATGCGACCCCTTATTGGTATCTTGTAACTTGCCAGATAAAGATGTAATAATATGTTTTGTCAACTGGTGATTAAAACAGGACAGTTCAGAGATAATTGAGTGTCTTCCTGATGATTCTCACATGTGCATCCTTTCAGTGTTAAAAAATAAAGTTAAAAATTAACTCAGTTGTTAAAATTGAGGACATTGCTTATTAACCCAAATTCCTGCATTTGTCTTAGTTTTCCCCTTTATGTTTACAGCTTGGGATGAAGTATAGGATTTCCCCCTTGTGTAATATGAATACATTGTAATAGAATCCCCCATGCATCCCTACTTTTGGATTATTTGTGCTGAAAAAGGGAAACAAAATGATTATTTTTTAATGCTGACTGGTGTGATTCAAAGCCACAATAAGTGAAGAAAATGCCCAGCAGCTGAAGAACAAATGTTGCTGCCATCCGTTACCCTTGACAGATGAGGGAGTACTTTGCAGCAGACCTCTGGAGTTCCTGTGTTTCCAGCTCGGCAGGGTGCATGAAAATAACTTTTGCAGATATATTTTAAGTGCTGTATTCTCAGCATGAAATAAGATCTTCAGTCACAGAAATTTATATAGGCTTCAGACTCCTATTGGGTAACAGACATTTAACTATTTTGCTATTGTTAGAGAGTAAAATGCTAACATGAACAATCATCCCCAAAGTGGCCTACTTTGATTATCCCAACTGGGACATCTTTGTCTACGTGTTCACCTCTGAATGATGGGTCTTTTGGTGTGATCCTTTGCTTTTTAGCATGAGGAAGCTTGACTGCTGAGGAATTCAGCTGTCACTTTCCAGGCATGGGAGCAATGCCGTCATTTGTGGATTAAGTAAATCCTGACCTCAAGTTTTCTAACCCTTCTCATCCTGGCCTTCATGGTCTCCAACTGGCCCATGTCTCTTTGAATAGCTGTCCCACTTTTGCTTCCTTCTCAGTATCTAAATGTCTCTCAGCCCCTGCTCATCTCCCCAAGGGATATACCGGAATTGCTTGTTTCCCTGTGCTTTGTTCTGGTTTCGTTTCCTCTTCTCTTTCCAATCTTGACACCTTCCTTGACTTTCATCCCAAAGCGTATTATTTCACTTGACCTTTTTATCAGCTCCTACCACTGCCTCCCTATTTTCCTCTCTTTGCTTTCCCTTATCTGCCTAATGCTGGCCCCGCAGTTTCCTGTTTAAAGTCCTTTGGAACCCTCCCTCCTTCTCTGTGCGGTCTGCCCGTGTCCTCTGTGCTGGCTCTGAAACTTCACCTGCCTTATCATAGTGGCATTCTCCCCATTGTACTGTGGGCTCTATTTGGTTTTATCCTATATAGATGATGGAGAGGGTTTTGCCAATCCTTTTAGTCAGACCCTCTAAGGGACTGGTATATGGTAGTAGCTTTGGGTCCACAGTCTCAAGCCAATCAAAGTAGCTAGGATGGTATCGGGTGTGGGAATTTTTTTGTAGGATGAGGAGAAATTGTTAAAATGTGATTGCATATTAGGAAGTTTGATTAATAGTCATGGTAGTCAAAGATTTAATCAGCCTACTTAAGACATAATGCTCTCCCTGTCATTCAATATATTATAAACTCATGTTCAGACATCAGTTGATCAAAAATCAGATATGTGAGCATAGTAGATGAGAGGTCAGCTCTCTTTCAATGCTGAGATCCTATGATTTCATGATTAGCATTGGCATTTAGACTAGAGCACATTGATTGGAGTGAAACAGAATTCTCATACATTCATCTTTCCTCTCATATTTAAATAAGTTTCCTCTATCTGTCACTAAAAGTTTCCCTTTGGGCTTTCATATGCATAGTTGGCCAATTTAGGATTTATACTGTTTAAGTCATTCTAAAACACATTGTTATATATGATGATTTTATTTGAGTTCAGGTAAGAAGCAGACTCGAGGCTGCATTTTTCTGTAATAACTGAGAAGAGAGTGAGCATATCATAGTGGAAAACAGCACGTACCTGGGGTCAGACTGATACAGACTGAAATTCTAGTACTGTTGTGCTTAGTAGCTTGTGACCTTGGAAAAATTATCCTAAGCCTCAGTATCCCCATATTAAAAATGGGAATTCAGTAAGGAGAATGTAAAAAATATTCAACAATTGCTAGATGACAACATTATCGTCATTGTTGTGATTGTCATCATCATTATAGAAAGTAATTGTAGCAAAGGAAATATTTATTGAGTAACTATTAGTATCTATTAAAGTGTCAGATCTTATGCTATGTGATTTCACTTATATCCTTTAATTCTCAAAAATCTCCTTGTGTGGGGTGCAAGGGTGGGTCAGTGGTAGAATGCTCGCCTTCCATGAGGGAGACCTGGGTCTGATTCCCGGACCATGCACCCCACCCCACCCCTAAAAAAAAACAAACAAACAACTCCTTGTGAAAACAACATGTTTTATGAGGGGGTTGGATTTTGAAGAAATTGAGATTCAGAGAAGTCAGGGAAGACCTGAGCTGGGAGCTCAGAACTAATTGATCCCAACATCTGCATTTAGTCTCATTGCCCAGCAGCCAAATGATGTCACGCGCCACTAAAACTCTGCATTTGTGATACGGGTTTTTAAGTTACGCTTTGATTCCGTTTTTTTTTTTTTTAATGGCAAGTTAAAATATTATTCTTTAAAATTCAGATATCAAATAAGATTTCATTTTTCAGGGGTAGTTCTGAAAAAAATCTAGTAGGAAGATCTTGATAAGTATATAACTAATAGATCGAAACTAATTATTAAAAGAAGCTAGGCACACTCAATTACATTCTTTCTCTCTTGAGTTATTTTATCTTCTTTCTGATGTCATTTAGTGGCAGCCATGCCAGTGAAATTTTATATTCCTTTAAATGGTTAAAATGTCACCAGAACAAAGCCCCATCCATGCAGTTTGACTTGGGCTGGCATCCCGTCCTAACCCCGTTACTGAAGCAAGGCTCCGTTATGCCGTCGAGAAGGCGCAGCTGGTGGGGACGTGCCATGGGGTGGCGGCTTCCCTTCTCCTGCATCCTAGCCCTCTGCCGCTGTTAAGTGCCTTTACCTTGGCCCGTACCCTTGGACCGCCCTATCTGCCTCCAGCCCAGCTAGTTTTCCTGCGGCTGATGGCAAGAGGAATGGGGGTGGAAGTTGAGAGAAGATAAGCAGAGCAGTGAAGGTTCTAGCCCTAAGGGGGGGAGTGCACGACCTGGCAGGAAGGGTAACTAGAAAGATTTTCTTGCCTGGCTAGTAGATTGTTGCCAAAGGCACATACTGAGCTGTGATAGCATCGTTGGAGAAAAGAACAGGCTGTCAGTGAGGTTCTGAATCTCTCTTTTTTTAAATTGTGCTAACATATATACAACATAGCAGTTCCCATTTTAACCACAACAAGCATGCAGTTCAGTGGTATTAATTACTTTCAAAATAATGTGCTACCATTACTACTGTCCATTACCAACATTTTTTCATCGCCTCAAACAGAAACTCTGTACCCATTAAGCATTATTAAGCAATATCCTTCCCCCACCCCAGCCCCCGGTAACCTCTGATCTACTTTCTGTCTCTGTGAATTTATGTATTATAGATAGTATAAATGAACTCATACATATCTGTCCTTTTGTGTCTGGTTTAGTGCACTCAGCATAATGTTTTCAAGGTTCGTTCATATTGTAGTATGCCAGATCTTCATTTTTTATGAAATGAAATATTATATATTTTATGTATATATAATACTCACTTGTATATATATATACCACATTTTGTTTGTCCATTCATCTGTTGATGGACATGTGGGTTGCTTCCACTTTTTGATGCTTGTGAATAACATGCTGTTGTGAACATTGGCATACAAATGTCCGAGTACCTGCTTTTGATTCCTTAGGGTATATTCATAGGAGTGGGATTGCTGTCGAGTGGGTCTGAATCTCTCTTTTTTTTTAACAGATGAACTTTATTGCATCTTTAAAATCACAAATAGGTCTGGCATCTTGTTTCCATTGTTGCACATCTCCTTAGATCTCTCCATCAGCCTGCTGAACTGTTCCTTTCTCAGAGACAGATACCATCCAGAATTTTTCCTATATTCTTGTTTTTAACTGTTGTGGCTTGCTGAATCAAAGCAGCTGAATTTGATCCAAGTTCAGTGTCATTTCCTTCAATAATTAACTCCTCTTTCTGGGCTTAATATACTGAACAGGCAACACCTGGTTTCATCCGAACCCCGCAGATATATTTTTCACCCTAGAGATTTCGGATTCCAACCAACGACCCACCATCCTGAATAAGAACATTGATGGGGAAGAAAGCACACACAGGCCTCATTTTGAAACAGAAGCCCCACGTGACGCCCTTGATTTGTTCTGTACACAACTGTAGATATGCAAACTGTAGCCAGCTCCTTTCCATTTGCCCACCATTTGTCAGCCCAGAGCCTCTTCTCTTTTTTTCTAAAATAGATGAGTTTGCATTGATGTGATTGAAGTCCTTCTGCAGTGTTCCTTGGGGGCCCTTCACAAAAACTCTGTGTCCCTTCAGCAGGATGTCTACATTTTCTGGACTGTCACGGTACATGCACCAGTCCAAATCTCTTGATGGTCTTCTGTTGTGCTTACTACAAGTCTTTTGTGGAAAAGGAGAGTAAAAATATAAATGCATAACTATATAAACAAAGGACAAGGACCAAACTCATGTGTCTTAGTTTGCCAGGACTGCTAGGACAAATATCACACAATGAGTGGGCCCAAACAACAAGAATCTCTTGGCTTGTGGTTTTAGAGGTCGTAAGTCCTAAATGAAGGAGTCATACGGGCCATGCTTTCTTGAGAAATCTGTAGGATTCTGGTGCTGGCTTGCTGCAATCCTTGCGATTCCTTGGCTTGCATCTCTGTCTCTGCCCCATGGTGATGTACTTGGTCTCCTCCGATGGCTTTTTCTGTCTTCTGATGTCTTATGGTGTCTGATTTCTACTGATAACATATAAATTTGTTCTTTATAAGGCCTCCAGTAATACGGATTAATATCTACCCCAATTCAATTTGGTCATACCTTAACAAATATCTTCATAAGGCCCTATTTGCAAATGGGTCCACACCCAAAGGAACTTGGATTAAGATTAAGAAAGTCTTTTGTTGGAACACATGATTCAGTCTGCCCCATCATGTTTGAATGTTAATTCTGATTTGTTTTTTAGAAAGTTATTCTCACTACTTTATAATCACACAAAGGATTCAGCATTTTTTTCAGTAGTTGACAAAGAAAAACTCATTTTCCAAAGGCCTGTGGGTGGGATGTATAGTTGGAATGGAGAGAACTGATTTTCTAATTCATTCTTCAACTTGCTTCCTTGGGTTACTCAGGCCAAGTGTTTGAAGTTCTTGACATTGAAAGATCAGCATATTGAGACATCAAAGGATAAAAAAATTCCATGCAAATATGTTGACTCTGCAATTTAAAGACAGATATGTCTTGCATAACATAAGGGTGCAAGGTGAGACTCCTTTGATGAGAAAGCAGAAAGAATTTTATCTTTTCGAAGCAGCAGATTGATAAACTTGATCTCTGCAGGAGGATCTTTTGTGATAAAAGCAGATTAGTCACCAAGTAGTTATAACCTAAGCTTCCTGTAATACCTTTTCAAAGATACTTTTGAAAATCTTTTGAAGGAATTTTTTCATAACTCCAACCTTTGTAATCTTGAAGAAATAATCTTATACGGCATTATAGTTATCATAAGCCACAATTTTTAAGATGTAATGCTAGAAATTCATAGATAACATTACATTAAAATGTGAATGTTCTTTTCTTATTTGAACTAAAAATAGTAGAAGGCTTTCAACTGTAGAGTTTTAATTAAATAGGTTTTCTTTGGAACATATAACAGTATTATTAGGGATTATGAGAAATTATTATTTATATATAGGAAATTAAGGCTTGAGTTATACCAGATTTTCTAGGAATATTAACTGAAGTTTAGGTAAAGATTATTTATATTATGCCCTTGAGGCGATAGGGTAGAAAAACCTTCTCCTTGTAAGCACCTAGGCAATAGGTTATTAACTCAATACGTACGTTTTGAGGCACTCTGTCTGACTCAGAAAATACTATCAAAGTCTGTACCATCTGCAAAAAAGTCCTTACAAAAGGCCAGGGACCTGAGAAACTTTCCCAGGACCACTCTGGCAGTGTAGGGTCAACTGACCTGTGAATGCAGAATGGAGTATAAATGTAGAATATACCTCTGTGTTCGAGATGTTTAAGTTGTAGACAATCAAGGGAAAAGAGACCCTGAAATTTTCGCTTGAGATACCAAAATGTGAAATTTCTAACTGTGGGATAAGTGTTAAGAAATTTCAAAATTAGAAATTAGAAGAATTTTCTGATGCAGGTGATTAGTAATGTTCAACCCCTAACTACAAGGCTACAGAAAAGATAAAATTATATAACCTCACTTTCTTAGAATTGTCGCTAGAGAAATAGTGTTTTACTTCTGATATTGTTCCATTTGTGTTATATAATTAAAATTATTGTGTATAAACTTGCATCCTGCTTTTTTCCACTTAGATTTATTTCATATGGATTTTCCAGTTTGCTTCATAGGCTTTATAACTAATTTTAATGAAAGTATACTATTCCAATAAATGTATTGTTCTAGTTTGCTAGCTGCCAGAATGCAATATACCAGAAATGGAATGGCTTTTAAGAAGGGAAATTTAATAAGTTGCTACTTTATAGTTGTAAGACCGAAAAAATGTCCCAATTAAAACAAGTCTATAGAAATGTCCAATCAAAGGCATCCAGGGAAAGATACCTTGGCTCAAGAAGTCCAGTGAAGTTCAGGTTTCTCTCTCATCTGGAAGGGCATGTCATGAAGATGGCATTATCTGCTAGCTTCCTGTCCTGGCTGCCTGTATCATGAAGCTCCCTGGGAGGAATTTTCCTTCTTAATCTCCAAAGGTCACTGGCTCATGGACTCTGTGTCTAGTGGCTGTGTCATTCTGCTCTGCTGTCTTTGAATCTCCTCTTCTCCAAAATGATTCCTCTTTTATAGGATTCCAGTAAACTAATCAAGACCCACCTGAGTGGGTGGAGACACTTCTCCACCTAATCCATTGCAACAACCACTCTTGATGACTCAAGATCACATCAAGATCACATAAAATGTGACTCCCTAAGTCACATCTCCAGGGAGATGATATAATTACAGTTTCAAACATACAGTACTGAATAGGGATTAGAAGAAACGGTTGCCTTTACAGAATGGGATTAGGATTAAAACATGGCTTTTCTAAGATATATACATCCTTTCAGACCAGCACATGAATATACATTAAATTGATCTCCTGTCAATGGACATTAAAATTATTTCTACATATATATATATATACACACAATATATATAGCATGTACATATCAATAAAATTCTAGATGATTTTCTGAGGTCTAGCTTCTAATTCATTAATTTTGTCTTCAACTCTGTCTAGCCTATGATCAACTTGTCAGTTGAATTTTTATTTTAACGTCTGTGTTTTTCATCTGGAATTCGCATCTGCTGTTTCACCTTTGACCATACTTTCTCTTCTTACCTAATAGTTTCTACTCTTCCTTTTATTCATCTGAACATTTTAAACCTGCTTATCTTTTTTAAACAGCTTGAGATATAATACACACACATATAATTTGTCCACTGAAAGGGTACATTAAATACTTATGAAAGTTCTTTTCAGCTTATTCTGTTATCTTCAGCACTTGGGGTGCAAAAATCTCTTGTATGTGGTAACTATAGTGCTTCTAACACATGTGGTTCCTTTTTCTTAAGCCTGTTGTACCCTGTTGAAGTTGTGTTAATCTTTGCTGGGCTGGTCCGAAGGCACCCCTTATGCTCCAGATGAGTCATACCTACAGAGGTTCAGCATTAGCCAGTCCCACTCATCATGTCGGGGAATGAAGGGACAGTGTGGATCTGGACACCACAGCCCAGGCCTTGGAGTCCAGCTTCTCAGAGTGACTCTCTGTCTTGCCCTTGGTGGAGTAGTTTAGTCCTCCAAATGGAGCAGTCATCGCCCATTAAGCATTTCATTCTGCTTAATTCTGCACAGGGAGACTTTTGACTATATTCTATCCCTTCCTTTGATTGCCCTGAGCTGTGGCCTCTGTCTGGTCTCTGACATAGAGCTCCCTCTTTTTTCTCAATCCTGGGACTTCCCTCTGTTGGTTTCAAACTAAATTGGGGAGAAAATCTTTTGCTCAGTATTTCTGCATGTTTGTTTCAGTTCATTGTTTTATATGTAAGTTACTTTCTGAAACATATTACAGTTTGCAATGCCATGAGCAATGCATGAGAGCAGCAGTTTCTCCATGCTGACCGTATGAATGGCTTTTTTTCCTAATTTGATGGTTGAAAATAATGCCTTATTATGTGTATTTTTATACGAGCTTATAAAGAACAAGGAAGTAAGTGGAAGGTGCGGTGCTTCCCTGAGCAGGGATATCTGAAATTTATGTGCAGAGGATTTGTTCCTCAACCTTGCAGCACTTTTTCCTCTGTTCATATTTGTGAGTCTATTGCTGGAGCTCGAGTTGAGGTATAGGATAGGAGAGCCAAGCTGTTATATAAGTAGTCATTTTCTCATCTACACTCACAGCCAGTTTAAGAAAGGAGTGAAGAGGGGTTATATAAATGAAGAGGCACATGCACATTTATTTGTGCTGCAGGGGCTCTTTTTTGTAATTTACTCAAAGATGACTCCTGTGTGAGAAGACTCATCACACACATGATACCTTGAAGAGTAGATTTTTCTCACAAGTCTTAAAAGCAGAAATGCTTCTCTTTCAGATGATGCCCTCTGTTTCTGAAAAGAAAAAGAAAGGCAAAAAAGAGAATTTGCCATGAAGAGGTATATTCACGTAAAAATGCATCATGATACCTGAGGACCTTGGTACATAACAGTTGGTACTTGCACTATACTGAGACATAGATTCTGTTTCATTCATTCATTCATTCTTTATTTAATTCTGTAGTGTCACTCCTCTGAAAGAACTAGACGTATGTCAAAACCTTTACTTTTCTAACTAGTATGAGAAATAAACTGCTGACAAGCTGCATTCCATCTCCATGCTTTGGGACAGATTTCTGCAAAAAATAACTCCGGTCAATTTTATTCCCTTTACCTAGCCCATGTTATATTAATAGAATCTTTAAAATTGTTCATATTCTCATATTGCTCTAATTATTTTAAACTAGCTTCAGTAAGCAGTCAGTTGATTCATACTCGTCTTCTCCAGCTCCTTTTGCTGAGACATAGACAGTTCTGCATTCTGTTTTTGCTAAATCTGAGGGTCAGACAGGTTTTCGCACAATCAGTGGGTTTAGCTTTTGCAGAAAGGGAAACAATGGCTGCAGTGGGCCTGCCACCCTCAGAGCTTTTCTTATCTGTTGTTCTCTGGATCCCGTCCCTTTCACTTAATTGAAATCAGAAACATTTTCTTACTCTCCTTGAGTATTTGTTCTAAAGAAATGAAAATGTTGTTAAGTAGCAGATACTTAACCATGTAATGGCACTGGAAAGTAACTCCTCTTAAGATATGACTTGCCAGAGCATACTGATTTACCTGTCTTATTTATTTTCTTCTTGGTTTATTAGTTATAAAATATGTTCACCTTGCTTTAATTGAACCTTCTCCTTGTAAGGTGCTAATTACGTTTAATGCATGAACTGATTTGATGTAAGAAGTTATAAGACACTAAACAACTGCATTATTGTAATTCTCTTCTCAATGAGAAGTTTCTGAAGTAGCTCAATGGAACATTGTATTTTGTAGATTCAAAAGACTGGGCCAATTTCTGTTTTTTTGATACAAGCTATTTCACATTGAATCTATAGTCATGTTGTTCAAAAATCTTAATTGAGGCTATTTTATTCAGTTAAAGTTTATTGTGTCAAAAAAGTGGATCTTTTGAAATTTTGGAAAACAAACTGCTTTTATTTATATAGGTACTGGCCCTTAGACCTCAAACTATTACATGCCCTAAGCAACATTTACAGAAAGGGTCCTTTTGCTTCTTGACTCGTGGCTGCCCCCTACTTCACAGGTTAAACCAGTACCTCTGGGATTCAGGTGCCTTTAGAGGTCTCTCTGGTGCTGCTGTGATCCGGGGGAAGGAGAGTACAAGTTGAAGGAAGTCTACCAGCTCCAAAGTCCAGCCCCCCTTCATCTGCCATGGTCCCTAAAGTTCTGCTGTTAGGTGCACATTTTCAATTAACATATGCTTCCTGTTCTAGTTTGCTAGCTGCCGGAATGCAATATACCAGAAACGGAATGGCTTTTAAAAGGAGAATTTAATAAGTTGCTTGTTTTCAGTTCTAAGGCTGAGGAAATGTCCCAGTTAAAACAAGTCTATAGAAATGTCCAATCTAAGGCATCCAGGGAAAGATACCTTGGTTCAAGAAGGCCGATGAAGTTCAGGGTTTCTCTCTCAAGTGGAAGGGCACATGGCGAATACAGTCATAGTTTCTCTCTCATCTGGAAAGGCATGTGGTGAACACAGTCAGGGTTGCTCTCTCATCTGGAAGGGCACATGGCGAACACAGTGTCATCTGTTAGCTTTTCTCTCCTGGCTTCCAGTTTCATGAAGCTCCCCGTGAGGTGTTTTCCTTCTTCATCTCCAAAGGTTGTTGGCTCATGGACTCTCTGCTTCGTGGTGCTGCCGCAATAAATATAACAGAATAAGGATCTTTTAGTTTGGGTGGCTTATCTGACAGAATTTTGGAAAGATGAGTTAACAGCAATGAATATGACGTTTTTAACATAGCACATCATCTCTGCAGTGCATTGTTGTATAGCAGTTGCATTAAAGCTCCATGTACCCAGTATGAATAGTTGTTCATAATAGTTTGTATTGCTTTTGGGCCTCTGCTAAAATATTTTCAGAAATGAGTGTAATTTAACATGATCCTCATTTTTAAAGGTAATATAATTTTGTATTTATAATTGGGGTAATTTACGTGTTCCTCAAAAGCATTAGTTTTGTGATTTAGAGACATTAATTCTATTCAAAAATTACCATGAGTTTTTTTTCCTGTATTTTTGTACTCAGTATTGTATTGCAGGATAGAGAGCCTGAAGGAATTAAAATTATATTTACCTTTAAAATGTGATCTGTCATTCAGTGGTAGAATTCTCGCCTGCCGTCCGGGAGACCCGGGTTCATTTCCTGGCCCATGCACCTCCCAAAAACAAACAAACAAATGAACAAAAGAAAGAAAAAACAAACAAACAAAAATTCAACAAATGGTGCTGCAATAATGGGTTACTCACATGGAAAAAGAATGAAATGTGACCTCGGCCATGTGGCTTACAAAAAAAAATCTAAAACTATGATCTGTTATTGATATTTGAATAGACTAGATGTGATTAGTTGATTTTGTTTGATTGTTGACTTTATGTTCATCTTTGAATTTCTTATTCATACCCATTATATTTGTATGACTATATTCTATTTTCTTTTCAAAGCCCCATTTTACAACATGTGAAATTGAAGGTATCCTTATGGAACTTCTAGTAAAATATCTTTGAACAACACAGTTTTTGTCATGGATAGTTTTTCAGATGTAGAATGCTGAACATTTGTTTCTTGAAAGTGAGCATTTCTATAAAATTTTACTTAAAGTCCCAAAAGAAAAAAAAAGATTGAAAAATAAGTTTCACAAATGAGATAATTTATCAGAATTAAACATTTAATTTAATTTTCCTCGTCCTTGATTCAGTGTGTAGTTATGGAACACCTGTATGCAACATAAAATACCCCCATGATGCTAGGGGTATAGCATTTAGTAAATATGAGTCTCTGCTTTTTGGAGCTTATATTCTCATGGGAAGAAACAGATGATAAACTCTTTTTGTTTGCTAAAGAGAATGCAATATACCAGAAATGGATTGGCTTTTACAAAGGATTTAATAGGTTGCAAGTTATAATTCTAAGGTCATGAAAATGCCCAAATTAAGGCACTAGTGAGAGGATACCTTCTCGGAGGAAAGGCAGCTGTATCCAGGGTTCCTCTGTCCCATGAAAAGGCACACAGTGATGTCTGCTGGCCTTCTCTCCTGGCTTCTGGTTTCAAATGGCTTTCTCAGCTTCTCTGGGTTCTCTGACCAAAAAGCTTCTCACCAGGCCGTTTTCTTTGTTAGCTTCTCTAAACTCTCTCAGCGCTCTTAAAGGACTCCAGCAAGCAGATTTTTAAGACCCACCTTAAATGGGTGGGTCACATCTCCATGGAAACAACCTTATCAAAAGATCCCACCCACAACAGGTCTGCCTCCACAAGATGGGATTAAAAGGACGTCAGCTTTGCTGGTTTACATAATAGATTCAAACCAGCACGTAAACGTGTGCATATCAGGCCTGTGGGGATAATGGTTCCTACTACTAGAAGAACAAAACCAAGAGAAGAAGGGTAAAGCCAGGTCCAAGGTAGACTCATCAGTGCATGTCCATGTGCTAGTTTTGAGAGTGGTCATGGAAAGCTTTGCCGATCAGGGCATGAGTCAAGAGACCAGAGTGAAGCGAGGAAATGAGCCTGTGGACATCAAGGGGAGGAGCCCTGCAGGGAAAAGGACCAACAGATACAAAAGAGCTGAGGCCAGAGGAGGCTTGGACTAAATGAGTCTGAAAACTTTGAGTTTTTTAAAATACAGATTTATCCATTGTACAATATTGTTCATCTAACATATCTAATTCATGTTAGGTAGAGTAAAAGAAAAGTACATGAAGAATATGTGAATTCTGAAAGAAGGAATATAGCAGGAATACCCCATGTATATTCGTTGTATTTGAATTATTCACTGTGTCATCTCACTAAGTGGCAAACACAGAGATTTAGATCTGGTAGACCTGGATCTGAATCCCCACTTGGACATTATTTACCTACTGGGTAATGATTATAAGGTAACTGACATAAAACTGCTCCGATAAGTAAAAGTGATTATCACTGTAAGAAAGGAAATTAATTTGTAAAGCAAAGTTAATATAAATCACAGAAATATAATGCTCCCCATACTACATATGCAGTTTATACCAAGTCAATCCATCTTTTTTTTTTTGGCATGGGCAGGCTTCGGGAATTGAACCTGGATCTCCGGCATGGCAGGTGAGAATTCTGCCACTGAGCCACCACTGCCCAATCCATCTTTTTTATAGAAAGAATTTTAAGATTTCTATTGGTCTACTTATTGATCACTAAATAGGAGTTGTTTCTGGACTAAACTGAAGGTAAACGTGCTTCACAACTCCAGAGGGCACTGCTCACCTGGAAAGTCCAGGCAGCGCCATCACATTCAAGTCGCAGAGTTGTACAGGATGGTGATTGGAAGCTCTTGTGCCTTTGTCACAATGCCACCTCAGAGCAGGTAGGAGTATATAGTTTTGAGTAATAATGCTATTAAAATGGCTACCAACTCTTGAATGTGTATTGCATGCCAGGCTCTACTCTATATCCTTGCCTTGGATTAGCTAAATCCTTGAAACAGCCTATGAAGTAGGCATAAATGGGGAAACTGAGCGTTAGAGAGAAAAGTCAAATTATAGTTGGCCTAAAACTCTGCTTTCCCCTCCTATTTAATATTATGACTGAAATTATTTGCTACATTTATTACATGAACAGTATGCAGGGGTTTTCCAAAGCAGGAAATAGGAACAAGTCCTTCTCCGTGCTGATTATATCATCTGTCTGCTGGTAAAATAATCAGCCTCTAGAGGTAACTGAACTGTTTAGCCAGTTACAGTCAGAAACCGTTCAAAACAAACACACCAAAACCAGACTTCTTGGGATGATTAGATGTTTACCACTCTGGTAGGCAGTGAAAGACTTTCATCCCTCTCACACCTCATTTATTTGCCTGGGGTACCAACTTATTTTTTAAATTAAGAATTAATAATGTTTTAGGTCAAGGTCCCCTCTTACATGTTTTATAATGTAGTTATGATTGAGAACTCAGTCATGTGCTTGTGTGAAAAAATCCAGGGCTGCTTCCTTGAAGCCATTTTGGTCCTGTACATGATACTTTTTAGGCCACCTCTACACCGCGGTGGAGTATCCTACAGCTATGTAAATATGCCAGTCCCATGTTCTTTTTGTTCTTGTTTTTGTTTTCACATGGGCAGGCATCGAGACTCGAACCTGGGTCTCTGGCATGGCAGGCAAGAATTCTACCTGCTGAGCCGTCATGGCACTGCCCCAGTCACATGTTTTTGTGTTCCCAGAAATCCACCAGCATTGCTGTGTAAGCACCCGATGTCTGAAGCTTGTAGATTTTCACCTAAACAATCTTTAGCTGCAACAAGTTTTCTTGATACCAATGCTCACACTATCTAGTTTATATTAGAATGCCAGCTAGTATCACCGATATCCCAGAAAAGGAGACCCAGGGACAAGTTAACCATCCAGGCTGAAGCTGCGAACCTGGTACTGCATTGCTTTACATCCCTGAAAAAAACATCTTCATAGAATTATAGTGTTGATTTTAAAAATACTTATATGTAAGATGTAAAATGGGGCCTTGAAAAGAAAATAGAATGTAAGATGTATCAGCCATCCTTAAGAAGTTCATACTTTTAAAGAATGAAAGTTTATAAGGATTTTCCTAAGACAATAATCAGAAATACAAAAAAAAATGCAAGGATATTCATCACTGTATCATATAATAGAGGAAACATGGAAATGTTTAAATGCCAAATGATAGAGGTTGGTTAAATAAATAATAGGATAGCCATATATATGCCACTTTAGAATATTTTGGAAGAAAAAATGGCTATGATATAATAAGCAGAAATGGAAATTAGAAAATAGAGTATATGGTATGAACTGTATTTTATATATATTTTTATGTTTATATGTGCATATAGATAGTTATGGATACTATAATATGTAGCTCTATTTTCTGCATTTTCCAAATTTTCATATGATTTGAAAAGAAACAGTGATGTGAAAAAAAAAACAACTATATGAAAACTTCTGCAAACTGCATTCTTGACACTGCCTTTCTTGGCATTCAGTGTGCTTTATATGAAGAATTACACACATTTTCTTAGAATATCATGTAGAAAAAACTTTCTCTGTCCCAGTGAAATGATATGCTTTTCTTCACTGGACAAGATGGCTCTTTACCACATTGTGTTTTCCATTTGTCTTTGCACTGGGAAACATGGGGTTACGTTTGGGATAAAGTGGAGTCGTCCTGAGCAGGGTTTTCTAATGAACAATATAGCTCCTTCATTAATGGGCAGGAGTTCTTTACCCCTGTTTTGCAGCTTTATGTGTATTTGTCCCTTTTATTGTAAACTGCTTCAGATTGTTTTGTTATATATAACAAATACGTTAAATGTTATATATAAAAAGCAAGGCTATAAGTGCATAAAAGTACAAGAATAACCTATTTTGGGGAAAAATATATCTGGGCAGGTAAGATTATTATGGGAAATATACATGTCTCTGTTCACCTGGTTCTAGAATTATGTGTTTTATAGGCCTTTAAGCTTAATCCTATAGTTAAAATAAAATATATATAATTCTTTAATTACATATATTTAAGTGCCATTGACCTTTTTGAAGCTATTATTATATCTTCACTGAGTATATTTTTAAAATGTGATCACTAATCACCTTAATCCCCTTATTCAAATTACATTCAATAGTCATTTTGGCACAAGCATAGCATAGTAAATGAATTAACTCACTGCTAAAAGCTTAAAGTAAAATATATAGAATTACAAAACCAGTGATATAGGGAAGCATTTATTCACTGTACAAAAGAGATTACCACAAATTTCTTTTAATCAGATTATCTGACCCTTTAAAGTAGTTTGGGTCATACTGAACTTTCTAATAATACATAGTCAGCTGGCCTAGAGCTGTCTGACGTTGTAACCGATGGCCATTTCTAACACGTTTATTCAAGACTTGGTGATTTGGTAACATGGAAGTATATAAGAGCAGCCTATATTCGTAGAGACGTGGCAAGAGGGCTCCTTTCTTTGGCCTTAGCATTGGTTAAAGTAAGTGCAAAATCAAGAAATGTTATTGATTTATACTTATATTTTGTACAGTATTTTTTTATATTAAAAAAATCTTTCTATTTGAAATACTTTCTTATAGGACAGTTACAACCCCCCAGGGACCCAGATCCACCAATTTCAGCATTTTGCCTGGTTCACTGTCTTATCTCTTTCTTCCTTTCCTTCCTTCCTGTCCAGCCGGTGCAGCCCTTGAACTATCCCCCTGCAGCTGAGGACTGTCCTCAAGTCCCTTCGCAGCTTTAGTCTGCGGCCGGGTGCGATAATGACCGCCCTCAGAGCCGGGCCCCCAGAGTGCCAAAGTAGCTAATCAGGAGCCACGATGGAGGGTTTAAGGGATAATTTTTAAGGTTTCATGATCGGTAGTTTGACCACCACTACCCTAATGGAATAATCTCCAGGAATGAATTTCGTATGTTTTTAAGCCCTACATAAAGCCTACATAAATAAAGAGGATCAAAGAATTATCTAAGCCAAATTTTGAAGAAAGGTAACTAAATTGTGGCTTAAAGGTTTAGTCCTCCCTCCCTTGCTATTGATAGTCCTTGAATAAAGTCATTCTTGCTTGTTTAAAAAATAAAAAAAGTTATGTCTTAAACAGATTGCATTATTTTGAATGAATTCAGGCCTTTAATTTGTAACTTAGCTGCTTTGGGGCCCTCAAATCCTTAGAGATGTCAGTACTTGTGGAACTCCTAACACTAGTCAACAACTGCTTTTTGTTTTTTTGTACTGGACTTTGGGAGAGTTTCTATATCTTTTCACATTATTTTGAATGGCATGCATGTTGGTGAGGAAAAGGAAAATGTAATTCGTAGATGGATTATCTGCCCTAATGGTTCAGATACTCTCTTTTAATATTTCTAACCTGTAGACTTCTTATAATGTCTGTGTAGTTTTGAGTTTTGAACCGTGTTAATGTTTACATATTAAAAAATAAAACTAGGGCTGGGGGTGGGCCACAGTGGCTCAGCAGGCAAGAATGCTTGCCTGCCATGCCAGAGGACCCGGGTTTGATTCCTGGTGCCTGCCCATGTAAAAAAAAAAAAAAACTAGGGCAGGCCATGATGGCTCACAGGTAGAGTTCTCTCCTGCCATGCCAGAGACCTGGTTTCGATTCCCAGTGCCTGCCCATGTACATAAGAGAAAAAAACTAAATCAAAAAGGATAAAGAAACAAACCTGAAAAATAGAATGTGAATGAAAACAGATGCGTTAAAGTGCATATCAAGTTGATTGCATAATCACATGGAATAATTGATGCAACTTTTAAACAGAGTGCTCTTCTCTATACTTAGTGGGATATATCCTGAGTACAGATATAATTGCATGTACATCTTTAACTTTATGTAATTGGATTGTTGTTGCTAGTGATACTGGTATACAAATTGTGAAACTTGTGTATATATTGAAAAGTAAAGCAAGTAAACATATGAATATTGAGGAAAACAACTTTATTATTGTCGGAGAAGAGAGATGCAATTATGGGATCAGAAGGTGAGGAAGAACCCTTTTAGTGTTGGATGAGAATTGGAAGTAACAGTAAGAAAACATGATTTAAAATAAAGGAAACTATATATACATATATGTATATGCATGTGTATGTGTATATGTATATGCATGTGTATGTGTATATGTATATTCATGCGTATGTGTATATGTATATTCATGTGTATGTGTATATATGTATATGTATACATGTACATAATAGCTCTGGCCACTGAATTCTACCCCAGTAGAATTAAGTGCATCTATGTCTCAAGTTTTGGCTTCTAAATATCATTCCCTACTAAAAGAAATAGTACTCTTTGGAGACTTGGCTAATTCTAAATTCTGGGACAAGGGAAATAGTCAAGACTAATGCATACCTGTTAAAAGGGCCCAGGGGCTGACCTAAAGAGACCCCCACTGGCCAAATTTGGGAAAGTTTGTGTGATAACAATGGATTTTAACACAATAAATTTAAAAAGGAATTCCTGAGTCTATAGTGATACTAAAAAAAAAATTTGGAGCACAAAATGCTCTAGTAAATATAGAAGGACTAATAGAATTAGAAAACTCACCACTTTGTAACCCCCCGCCCCCCCCAGATCTAATTCCAGAAGGATCATCAATGGGTAATAAACCCATTAAGTTGTTGGGAAGCAAGATATAATCCCATGGTCAAGTACAACCTCAGATTACATAATAATTATAAATGAAAAATACCTTTAAAATGGACAGCTGAGGCAAACATCTCCCTAACCAAGTGATCAAAGTTATTGTCACCAGTAAGGGATACCCTGAAAGTCTGTGCTTCCTGATCTGACAAAGTGGGGGTGAAACAACTGGCCCGAAATTCTCAAAATGTTAATTGCTTGAATTATTATATTTTTAAAGTTGGTATATTAAAGCAGATGAAAGGGAAATGACAACCAAATGGACTGTGTGATCCTTGATTGGATCCTGAATAATTTTTAAAAATTATCTATAAAGACTTTTTGGGATACTTATCGAAATAGGAATATGGAATGTAGATCAGTTAGAAATATTTAATCCATGTTAAGTCTCCTGATGAGAGCATTATATTGTGATTAAGTAAGAGCATGCCCCTATTCTCTTGAGTGGTTAAACAGAAAAGAAAAAATAGATATGTGTTTAAGAGAGAAAGAGAAGCAAATGTGACAAAATGTTAACAATTAGTGAATCCAAGTGAAGGGAACATATCATTCATTGTGTTATTATCTTGACTTTTCTACAGACTTGAAATGTTTCAAAATAGAAAGCTAAAAAGAAATAACTTGGACAGATGATACCGTGTGGGTTTTTTTTAGTGCTTTAGTAAATTCTTTGCATATAACAGGGACTTAGTGAAATGTTTTTTACTTTAAAGAAGAAATAACGTAGGGTGGGTCACAGTGGCTCACTAGCAGAGTTCCTGCCTGCCATGTTGGAGACCTAGGTTCAAATCCTGGTGCCTGCCCATGTAAAAAAAAAGAAAGAAATGATGTAGAATTGAAGGCAGCAGTTTGTTGGCTAAAATATGGGACAGATGTTCCCATATTAGAATTATATAGTCAAATAGAATTGAGATCTTAAAATGAAACATTTTCTAGATTGTTCCTTCAAGTGTAACTTCCATTTACCTCTCATTCCCTTTAAAAAATCACTTACCATCTGTTTATTAAAGAAATGAGAAATCCCCTGCTAAACTAATACATATTAAAATAATAAAGTAAATAAAATGGCAATATATTACCATTTTTTTGCCTATCACACCGAAGTCACAGTTTGTCTCGGATTTCAGTCATCTTTAGGGAGGACAGCACAGTAAACCGAGGTGGCACAGCAGCTGCTGGGAAGGCAGCCCACCTGCCTCCCAGGGAAAGTTCTGCTCGCTCTTCGTGTTGATCTTTGCGTGCAGCACTGCTGGCATGCCTTCCCCTGCCAAGCTTTCCACAGTCAGCAGGACTTTAGACACAGCTCTTTAGCAGAAGGATCATAATGATAAACAGCCACCGCTGCAGTTAAGAGACACCCTGTGGCTTGGGTTAAGCCTTCTGTGACGACTTTGGTAATTCTGTTTCAGTGAACACATACTAAGTGTTAGCTGTATGCCAGGCACTGTTATGGTGCTAGGAAGTATCAAGGCAGATAAAATGTGAAAGGTGCTGTGAGAAGTGTACAATCCAAGGAAGCAGGGCCTGAAAGAATCAAATCAATATCTGATATCAAAAAGGAGAGAATGAGAAGTGATCCAAGAGGCAGACAAACAAAATACTCGGAGCATTTGGTGTTCAGAAGTCCCCTTGTCTTTTGATGTCTTCGTGCAGGTCTTTCTCAAAATGCAGGATGGGAGCCCAGTCGCTCCGATGGTTTGGAACGGGTTCAGACCATGATTCATGGATGTGAGATCTGGCTGTATTTCTTTTTAATTGCCCTGTTCCCTGATATTAATTATGGTAGCTAGGCTGCCAAGTAAACATCTGTTCAGGGTTGTATTATGGATAAAGTCTTGCTGCTTTGGCTTGTCTTATTGGAAAGTGTTCTTAGTTCACGTGGAATATTATATAACCTCTATAAATGCTGGATTGAGATATGGAATATCAGACTCCTACAGATCAACACATGGCTAGGAAAAGGGAAATAATAATAATGTAATAAGGACACGCAGATTAAAGTAAGAATATTGCCATTTTTGCTTATCAAATGAAAGCAAAAGTTTTGGAGGTTTTTATCTGCTCGTTTTTTAAATTGTACAACTCTTCAGAGCAAGGCATGATAAAGTAGTTATTGTCATGAAGTATAAATAAGTATGGCCTTGAGGATGCAGTTTGGCAATATGCATTAAGTGTCTTATACTTACTTACACTTTGACCCAATAAGTTCTGGGACTCTATCCTAGGTAAATCATCTAAAATAGAGAAGAAGTTTTATGCACAAACTTACTCATCACCATGTTATTTAAAATAGCATTAAGTTGGGAATGGAACTCCATGGGGAGGTTAACTTTACTCCTCTAATCTGTGACATATTATCAGTGACCAGAAATGATGATTATGGACAATAATAACATGGAGAATGTCCATGTTATGTGTAAAGACAAGATACGGCATTGAATTTAGAGTGCATGTAGAATAAATGTAGAATATTCTAGAAGAAAGTACCTGAAAATAATGTTGGCTGTGTTTGGGTGATAAGACTAAGCCTGGTATTTCCCCTTTTTCTCTTTCCTGAATTTCCTTATAAAAGTCATTTATTAGCTGTACAAACACAAGTACCCTCACTTTCCCTCCACGACTGAAAAACTGATTAAGACGATCACATGTTGTGTCCTTCAATAAATAAGATTCCCACAAGTCTGTTGCCAGACTCTTTCCCACACCTGAGATCTATTTCCCCACTAGTTGCAGCAAATGATTTGATTTAGGGGGAAAAAATTTAAAAAAGAAACAATATTTATATTCTCTTTCAGAATTATGGAATTATTCAACAGTTAAGTAAAATGAATATACAGTATGGATCCTGTGAGGTTTGGGTCACCCAGTAACAGTATTAGTAACATGTGTATTCAAGAATAAATAACAATTAATATTCTTTAATCTGAGCAGTCTAGGAACAGACTCTACTCTGGGGGAACTTGTCAAGAAGGACAGGATGGGCAGACCAGTGGAGAGGGGGACAGAGGTGTTTCCTTCCGTACACTACTCCTTTTCAGTTAGCAGGCACATCGGGGTGACAGCAGAGCCTGTGGTCAGCCAGGTGTGTGGACGTTCCCCTGAGGAAACTAGGACGTCTGGCCTGTATGAAACCTCTGCTCCGGTGGGCACAACTGATCATGCGTATCTTTTCAGAGCTTGTGATCAAAATCAGTTTTGCCCTTGCCTACCCCTTAAAACTTGCCTTCATCAGTTTTAACAAATGTACCACAATGAATGCAATGATAGAGTGGTACATGGGAATCCTGTATTTTATGTGATTGTTCTATAAGCCCATAACTTCTCTAATAAATATTTTTTAAATATAGTCCAGACCAGTATATTAATTATTATACCTCTAATGCTGCCTTATGTACTGGACAGAAAAAAAAATCACATTCCCTCCCACGTAATTAATTTTGCACTTGGAGTAGTAGCCTGGTACTATCTGTTATCCCCTGTGCTCCTGCTGCCTGCTTGGCCCTTAGACCTATGACCAGATCATTACTTAGAAAACACTGAGGTCATATAGTGAGTCATGTACCCAACAAAAGACGTGTTCTTAATTTTGATCCACATGCCTGTAGGCATGAATAGGACCCTTTGAAGATGTTCTGTCAGTTAAAATGTGGACTTATTTGTGAATAGGCTCTCCTGAGATCCTATTTAGTTGTGGCCAAACTGAATCAAGGTGAGCTTTGGTCAGCATTCCTAGAGGCCTTATGGAGAGAAGCCAGAAGCCATAGAGAGCCCAGGGGAGGAGGAAGAGCACACACAAAGAGAGAGAGAGAGAGACTGTCCTGTGTGAGATCCCAGCATGGGAATCCCAAGGATTGCAGTGAAACATCACCAGAATGTTACAGACTGGGGAGCAAGCATGAAGAAGACTTCTGGCTTCTGAAACCATGGGCCAATAAATTCCTGGTGTTAAGTAGTGTGTGATATTTGTCATAGCAACTCTGGCAAGCCAAGACACTAGCTGTGTTAACAGTTTTGAACTTCAACAAACAGTAATTAGTGCCTGCTTTGTGCCAGGTTGAGAAGTTACTGGAGATGCAAGAATAGGCAAGGCACTCACTGTTCCCGTCCTCAAAGTGGTTATAGGATATTGGGGAATACAAACCATTACTCTGTAGTGGGATAAATAAAATGTGTCAGAAATAAGCATATTTAGGCAAGAAAAGGGTAAGTCACAGCATGTGCAAGAGCCCAGAAGCCTACTTTGGGAAAATGGCAATAGGGAGTCCAGAGGGGTCAAATCATGAATCTGGTCTTTATTTCACATACTAAGGAGTTTGGACTTTATCTTGAGCACAAGGGAATAATTCACATATTTTATTTGGTAGAGTGGTCATGATCAGATGTGTGTTTTAGGAATACTCTAGAGCCTGAACTGACGGTGGCAATGAAGATCAAAAGATTCCAGTAGTCCTTTGAAGTGTTAATAGGTAGAATCTAAAAGCTGTGTTGACTGAATGGGTTCAGTTTTAGGTAATTGAGTTTGAGGTATTTGACTGGAGACATCAAGTAGGGAATTGCATGTATGCATCAAAAACTCAGTGTGGTGATCTGGAATGAGGCTTACAGGAAGAGACCTTCAGCATGAGAGTAGAGTTAAAACCATGGGTGTGGAAGAATAACCCTCAGATTAGCACAAATGGTTAAAACAGGTCCCTGGAGACATAGGAAACTTAAAGGGATAGGTACAGGAAGAATCCACAAAGGGAACACAAGGAAGTATCCAAGAAGGAAGAAAATAAAGAGTGTGATATCCTAGGGATCAAGTTAGAAGCAGAGGTCTACAGCGTATGAGATGCTGCAGAGGAGGCAAGTAAGATGAGGATTCAGGTGGGCATCAGGCAACCAGAAGGTCATCAGTGATTTTGTAGACAGTGACTTAAAGTGGAAGCAGTGAGACAGATTACAGTGGGTTTTGAAATGTGAACATGGAGACGAGAACTTTAAATAATCTTTCAGTTAGCTAGGCTGAAAATGGAAGGAGAATAAAGGATAGAGAGTAAGGAACATGGTGTCCCGATGAGTTTTTGTTTTGTGTTGTTTTTATGGCAGAAGAAACTCGAGCAGTTCTATGTGCTTGAGTGTATGAAGTTACCAGAGAAAAGTGAGATCCCAGAAAAGGACAGTGGAAATCATCTCCTTGAATAGCTTGAGGGAACCTGCTTTCCACCAAGAGAAGACGGAAGGAATGCACATCCTATAGGACTGGGGACCTGAAAGTTGAAAACTTTCTCGTCTGACTCTCATTGGATTTGCAGGGGCCCTGAGATTGTTCACGTGTGTTTTAGTTAGTTGAAAGGGGTAGTTGGGGGTGAGGCTTTCATGGTTAAGGAAGAGTTGATTTAGAGGGGCCCAGAGAGCAGAAATGCTGCTTACTGATGACAGCGCAGACGAGCTGGGAGACCATCTGCTTGTCTCCAGGACTGAGCCTGGAGGAGGGAGATGAAAGTTGACTGCTTCTGCTTATCAGAATGTCACATTCAGAAAGGCAGTGACTGCTTTTGATGAAGCATTTAAGAATACTCATTAGTATTAGTATTGTTACCAGACAAAGGCAGTGAGTTCTCTGCCCTATGTGCTCAGTGACCAATTCATGTTTCAAAGTGAGAAACGGTTTATTGCTAGGTGCAGACAGGAGATAAGGTGGCCTGTTGACCCAAAAATCTGTCTCCCCAAACTGCTGTAATTCTCATAGTTTAATAGAATTAAAGGATGAGCAGGTGCCAAACCCCAACCCAAACCATTCCTACCAATTCTAAAGAACACCTGGAGCATTATATAAGCTTCTACAAAGGTTCTACGCACTGGGTTACTTTTCAGAAACCTACAACCTCCAGATAGGTCCCTGGACCAGATAAGTCCTGAAACTTAGAGGGCCCAGCCTCTCCAGAACATCAGCTAGTTCCATCTTCCTACCCCATATTACTGACAGCCCCTTCCAACATGAAAAAGTTAGAGTGGACATAGCCCAAATACCCCTAAAGTGTGGGAGAAAGATCAAAGGTGATGATGGAGTTATACAGAGAAGGTAGGGTTTAACAAATAAATATGATTACTGAATCGTTGTATTGATATTTCTTTTAGACTCCAGTATCTTAGAGCAGCTAGAAGTAAAAACCTAAAATTGTGGAATTGTAACCCAGACAAGACTCTGAAATCTGTTCTACAACTAATTGTTGTGATGTGCTTTGAAATTTATTGCTTTTTTGTATATATGTTATTTTTCACACAAAAAAGTCAATTGTGATGATAAATCACAGCTATATGATAATATCGTGAACCATTGATTGTACGCTTTTATTGTTTACATGGTGTTCAGATCTGCCAAAGCTTCCAGAATACAACACACCGGAGTTGGACTGGCCGTTAATAAAAGGGGATTTATTTGGTTAAAAACATATAGATCTTCAGAGGAAAGGCAGCAAACTTTCATCTGAGGTTCTTTCTTACACGGGAAGGCACAGGGCAATCTCTGCTGGCCTCCTCTCCAGGCTTCTATGTTCCCACAGCCTTCCCCAGGGTGATTCCTTTCTGCATCTCCAAAGGTCTGGGCTGAGCTTTGAGTGCTGAGATGAGGTGTGCTGAACTGCTCGGGCTGTGCTGCACTGAGCTCTCTCTTTTAAGCTTCCCATGAATTAAATTAAACATCGCTCATTGAGGAAGGCACTTAGAGACTGCAGATGTAATAGATAAGTTTCACAAGCTAATGATTCAAACCCACAGCAAGAGAACTAGGCACCATCACCTGGCTGAGTTGACACCTGAACCTAACTACCACACATGGTATGTGGATGTATAATATATATCAGTAAAAAAATAAATATTTTTTTAAAAAGAAACAAAGTTCTGATATATAATACAATGTGGATGAACCTTGGAAACATTATGCTAAGTGAAAGAACCCAGGCACCAAAGGACAAATATTGTATGATCCTACTTGTATGAAATATTGAAAATAGGCAAATCCGTAGAGAAAGAAAGTAGATTTGAGGTTACCAGGGACCAGGGGAGGGGGAAATGGAGAATTATTGCCTAATGAGTACAGAGTTTCTGTTTGGATTCATGAAAAGTCTTGGTAATAGACGGTTTTGACAGTAGCACAATATTTTGAATGTAATTAATACATTCAAAATGTATTAATGAGTGAATGCCTAATATATAATTAATAGCACTTAAAAATGGTTAACTTGGAAACTTTTATGCTATATATATATGTTAACATAGTAAAGTGAAAAAAATGGGCAACTTTTAGCATAATGAGAACAGTGGTTCCAGATGATGTAATTAGAGGTGATCTAATTATTGATAATATACTGATTGATTACATGCTTAGTCACAGAACATATGTAAGAAAATGGTGGCCTTAATATGATGGTGGGCATGATTTTTAGTGTTATCGTGAGGTATAGGTGACTTAAAGATAAAAGTCTAAGGTACTGTACACGTCAGGCAGGCCCATTTTGGTTAGATCCAGTTTTGGTTATCAAGATAACTTTGGACTTGGGGTGGGTTAGTTCTAAGCTGACCCAAGTCCCCTCATTAATAAACATTAGGGACTCTCTTTAGCGATCACAAGACTCCAGTCAAAAACCTGGATAAAATGAATACAAGAGAGGGCCATTCACAAGGTTTATACAATCACAAGAGCACAAGATAAAGGCTATGCAATCATTATCAGAAATCAAGCCTGTTGGATTACAGTTCAAAGATTTCAGGTATTTCCCTCTGTCTAATATACCAGACAGTAAAAAGGAATATCTCTATAATGATGCAATAGTGATATTCATCCCTTAAATCCTAAGTTCCTGGTGCCAGTAATGTAATATTACTATGCCAAGTGAATAACTTGGCTGAGTCTGGGAAGGCATCTTCATTGGGATATTCGTTCAGTATTTAGATGCTAGCAGTGATCAGGTTCAAATTAAAGCTTCAGTACTTGCTTTCCAGGTGACGTTGGGCAAATGGCTTAGTGTCTATGCTTTGGGATCCTGCTAGGGTCTTTATCAGGAATAAATGAGGTAATAGATAAAAGGTGCTTAAAAGAGTATCTGGTATATAGTAAATATTCAATAAATGTTAGGTGCTGCTATCATCGTCTTAGTTTGCCAGAGCCACTGCGACAAATCCTGCACAGTGGGTTGGCTTAAACAATAAGCATTGATGGTCTTGTGGATTTGAGGGCTGGAAGTCAAACCCCAGGGTCTTGGCAGGCCTGCTTTGCCCCCCACATCTGTAGTGTTCTGCTGAGGTCACTCTTCTGTCACATGGTAATGGCCTTGTTCTCCTCCTGAGGCTTTCTTTGACTTCTGGCTTCTGGGTCTTTTGATTTTTCACATTTTATGGTTTCTACCACTAACTGCATCTGAATTTCTTCTCTTCATAAGGCCTTCAGTAATAGAGATTAAGGGCCACCCTGACTCAGTTTGACCACTCGAGACCCTATTCACACGTGATTCCACACCTGAACTGATGCTGCATTGACAAAGGATGTTATTTACAAACAAGTCCACACCCACGAGAACGTGGATGAGATGCAGAAATGTCTTTTGCTGGGGCTCATGATTCCATCTATCACCACCATCATCGCCATCATTCGGTTGTTAACTGTGGCGGCAGGAGCAGAGTCTGGGAGGTTTACCATCCAAGTCCTTCCTGCTGAAAATGGAGGCTGTGAACTTGTCATCAGTACCCACGTTTACAGAGAATGACAAAAGATGTTGTGTATTCCTATTTTGAGGGGATAAAACTAAGACCAAAAAAGTAGAGATTCAAAATTAGGCGTTTATCAAGTCAGAGCCTTTTTAATAGGAAAGTTTCCATGTTTAATTCCTAGATTCTCCAGGAATTGCATCTCTTTTTGAGGTGACTGTTGGCTCCATAGAAGACAAGATAAGTGTGTGAATGATGTATTTACCCAAATGTATCACCCTCCTGGGTGGAAAAAATGAAACAAATATAAAAGAACTGTGATATACTAAGAGTATATGTGTAAAGAGTTATAGTGCCTGGGACATAGCAGTTATTTATTAAATGAATTTATTGAATTAATATGGTGTTGTTTTTCCTATTCCAATAGAATTTATAGTATTCATCTTAATGCCCCTCTTTTGGTTGGCACTCCTTTAGATATATGATGAAATCTTGGCATCTCTTTCCCCAAACTATGCACAGAGGACAAGATGCAAAAGCAAGGATACAATTTCAGGACCCAGCCCAGGTTAGGATGCCACATGCACACACACACACACCTGAAGTTCTGTAGATCCAAAAGGATTTAAATTCTAGAGTATGCAATAGAGACAGAGCTAAGAGTATAAAAAACAATTAGAAATAAGAATAATGCAAAATTGCACTGTATAAAAATATTTAAATTATGCAGTTATACTCCCTTTACTCCTCTACTTATGTTTGGCTTACAAGAGAAAGGTATTAAGAGTTTTTAAAAACAACTTGGTTTTCAGTTATGATTTTATTTACTGTGTTAAAAAAAAATTTTTGTTTTTAAATTGTGATGTGTTCCACTATTTCTCTGTTTCTCACAGTTTCCTGATGTGGTTTCTTCCTGTCTTCCTATATACTTTATCTTAGCTAGTTATAATACATGAATGGTATTCACCTCTTTGGCCAGTAGCAAAATCAAGAGGTTTTGCTTTGCATTGCTGTCTCCTAAAGTGGTTACCAAGCGCAATTGAAGCAGAGTAGGACTTTTAAAAATGTATTTGAAGTAAATCAAGCCATTTAATGCTGTGAATATTTAAATCCTTTTTCTATCAGCTCACTAGACTTTTGAGTAAGTTTATAGTATATCATTCACCATGTAAGTATTTTTAAAAATTTCTCTTACATTTTTTAAACATCAGTAACATTTTTTAAACATTTTTAATTGTGAAATATAACATACATACAAAGAAGCAATTAAGTTTGAAGTATGTTGTAACAAGTAGTTATAGAACAAATTTCAAAGTATGGTATGGGTTATATTTCCACAAGTTTAGGTATTTCTTTCTATCTGCTCTAAGACACTGGAGTCTAAAAAGAAACCTCAATGTAATGATTCAGTAGTAATGCTCATTTGTTAAATCTATCTTCTCTGTTACAACTTCTCCTTTGATCCTTCTCCTAATCTTTAGGGATATTTGGACAGTGACCATTCTAACATCTTCATGTTTTAAGGGGGTGTTGGCATTATGAGGTAGGGGGATGCAACTGATTGATACTCTTGGAAAGACTGGTAACACTGAATTTCAGGACTTACCTGGCTTAGGAATCATCTGGAGGTTTTAGGTTTCTGAAAAGTAAACTTGGTGAGTGAAACTTTGATGGAGTCTCAGAGAGAGCCCTGGGTGTTCTTTAGGGTTTACAGGAATACTGTTAGTTGCGGCTTGGCCTACCATGGCAATTAACAGCATCTAGCTGAAGCTTGCTTGAGAATAACCTCCAGAGTAGCCTCTCAACCCTATTTGAACTCTCTTAGCCATGACACCTTATTTTGTTACATTTCTTTCCCCCCTTTTGGTCAGGATGGCATTGTTGATCCCATGGTGCTAGGATCAGGCTCATCCAAGAAACCATGTCCCAGGCCTCCAGGGAGGCTTACATCCCTGGAGAAATGTCCCACATAGAGGGGAGGGCAGTGATTTCACTTGGAGAGTTGGGCTACATCTGAGCAACAAAAGAGGTCCACTGGAAGTAACTCTTAGGCATACTTATAGGTAGGCTTAGCTTTTCTGCTACATAAATAAGCTTCACAAGAGCAAGCCTCAAGATCAAGAGTTTGGCTTATTAACCTGGGAGTCCCTAATGTTTGAGACAGTGTCAGAGATTTCCCAGGTGGTAAAAGTTTAATAGTTTCATATTTTTTCTCCAGCCCCTCAAGGGACTTTGCCATTACTTTTTAATCATCTTCCCAGCATAGTCTGGAATGTATCCAGGTATTACATTAAGCTATACAGAATTGCAAGACCTCATTCCCAATTCCATGTGTCTAGGTTGTTTAACTGAACTGGCCAGAAAGGGTAAGTTAGATTATATGCTTTAGAAAATTAAGGTTTCGGACAAAATAAATCTCTCTTCCTTTGGCCTCATACCGTAGGTGAAGTTCTAAAATACAGACAATATTGTCCTTTACCCTGTATTCTGATCTACCTTAGTCACAACAAGATTGGCTTCGTTCTTATCTCTGACTGAAGACTGATCTGTTTTTCGGCTTCTTTAGCAGTTGCTGTAGGTAAGAATGCTGACTCTCAGAGCTGCACAACTCCAGCTCTAGTCTTAGGTGTCATGCAGGTGCCCAGAGTGGCAGGGAAATACCAGCTTATACACATATAGCACAGCTTCTCAGAATTTAGAAATAACACTTAAGGTTCAGGAATAAATGTGACTGCTGTAAAAGCTAACAATCTAGGCCCCGATTTTCTTATAAGTGTTTTCTAAAAGAAACCATCCAATATTTGTCCTTTTGTTTCTGGCTTATTTTGCTCAACATAATGTCCTCCTGGTTCATTCACCTTGATGCATGCCTCATGACTTTGTTTCCATATTTAAAAAAGAGATTCATATGGTCCTAGATTAAGTGTAAAGGTATTAAAATCCAAACACCAAAAGAGAGGTCAGGGTTTGTTTTAATATGTATATATTTTTCTGTTTTCATGTTTTATTTAAATGCACGTTAACTTAGTTTGGTTACTCTACACTAAACTGTATTTTATATCTGGAAATAATGAGTAGAAGCCATAGAATGGAAGTATTTTTTTCTTTATTGAATCTAAAAACTCCTGGTAATGAACACACTATTCCTAGAACTGGGTGGCTCGTGTACACAGACACTTTGTTTTGGCATGAAAAGGCTCTGTTGAAATTGCTGTTTTTAAATTAAAGAACTCTGTTAACTTGGTTTAAAGTCTAGGAAACTGTTGATGCTTGCCAAAACTGAAAGACCCAGACTTGTAGGGAAAAAAAAATTATTTGAATGATTGTGAATAAAAATACAGAACATGTATTTTTTAAAAAGTGCCCACCTTGTGCTACCTCCAGATTTACAGGTATGATTGTGGGGAGTGATTTTGTTTTATTTGTTTCTTTTTTCATAAATCCCTAACACTGAAGCTTACAATTTGATCAGCACTCAAAAGCAAAAGGGTTTGGATTAGGTTGTTTGACATCAGCTCCATAAAAGGAAACTCACTCCCTGTGACTCAGCAGCAATGATGACAGCACTCTACGGGATCGCAGTCCCACAGGGTTTAGCTTACTTGAGACAGAGCTTTTTTTTTCCACTGCACACCAGGGAGGGTAGGACGAAGCCTAGAACGCATTAGTGCAATGGGGTGGGACACAGACTACCAAGTGTAGTTAAATGAAACTCAAATATTATGTTCAGAATTCACTTTTGATCATTAGAATCCTAGAGCCATACCTCTAAGTAGCCTGTCTTGTTTTAATAACCAGTACAAAGAGTTGCCTGATGCTTCTGCTGTAAGTTTTGCCTCTGTCGTCTACTATAGTTCAGCAAACACTTATGAAAAAAGATTATTGTACAGTCAAAATTTTAACATCATAATAGAACATCAGTAATCTTTAAAAATCTACAGCCTGAAAAATCAATTTTTAGTGGTTCCTTCTTCCTGCTCAGCCCATGGGTTTGTCAGATGTACTTTTACATAATTAGCATATTAGGTCAATACAGTTTTATTATGTCTTCTCATCGAATATTACCAGATATATCTCTCATATTATTTTTCCTATTTAAGAACAGAAGACATACCCAGATCTACGTACTCTTTACAGTTTAATGAAATGCCTCCTCTTCCATGAACAGTCAAAAACAGGTCTCCTTTGTGCTTGCCTCTACTGTGGTTAATTCTGCCCAGATCTGTCTTCCATGAAGACAGTCTGGAAACTATTCACAGGTGACAGTTTTACTCATCTTTAAAACTGATTTTAATGCTGGTCGAGTGCCTTGTCTACCATAGGCACCAAATAAATACGTTTGGTATTGCATTGCAACCAATCCATAGAATCATTTATAGCAAAGCACTTTAGTAAAGAGATTTTACACACTACTTACTCTATTCATCTTAAAATTAACTTGAAAATAAACAATAAAAAGTAACCCAAAAATTTAGCTATATAGAAATTAAGACAGTTAAATTGGGAGTGAAAACTGAGATTATAAACTACCTAGAAAATAATGAAGAGGGAACATTTCATTCTAAAATTTGGGGGACATGGTAAAAACATTATTCATTACTAAGGAATTAAAGCAGAAAACAAAGAAACTAAGGACTCATCTTTAAAAATTAGTAAAAGAATGACTAAATCAACTGAAAGCAGGAGGATGAAAATTCTTAAGGTAAAAACCAAATGAAAAGAAAAAAGGGACAGATAGATAACATAAAAATGAAGACATAAAAAATAAGTGACAAACAACTTCAAAACAAAAGCTGAATATTTTAAAAAGTACAATAAGCATAGAAAATTGATAACTTCCTAGGAATTAAAAATTACCAAAATGAACTCAAGAACTGGAAAACTTGAATGAACCATTTACCAATTGCAAAAGAAATGAGCCAAAACACATGATGAGTTCACAACTGAATTTTATCCATCTTTGAAGTAGAAATAATTCTGTTGTTACTGAACCTATTCTAGACTAAAGAAAAATATGGAACCTCCACAATTCATTTTATAGAAACTGTAATGACAAAACTGGACAAACAAAGGTGGGTAGGGGTAAACACAAACAGACCAACAGAGGTTGAAGAGAGCTATGTTTGCTTTATACATCTGTGTTAGGTATCTATTGTGGTGTAATAATTTTAGCATATATTTGTTATCTCAAAATATTTTGGGTTTAGGAATCCAGGCATGAGTTAGTTATCTGCTTAAGGGTCTCACTGATTTGTAAAGAAGAGTCAGCCAGGGCTTGGTCTCATCTGAGACTCAACTGGGGAAGAACCCTGCTCCATGCTTACATGGTAGTTGGCAGGATTCACTTCTCTGTAGGCTGCCGACCTGGGGGTCACAGTGCCTTGCTGGCTGTCAGGCAAAGGCTGCCCTCAGACTCTTGTTATGTGCCCTTCCCAACATGGCTGGTTGGTTCTTTAAAGCCAGCAAGAGAGAGAGAATCTCCCAGGAAAACAGTCACATACATGTAATTGATCATGCACATCCCATCACCTTTTCTGTATTCTTTTGGTTGGAAGCAAGTCCCAGGTCTGTTTTCCCCCACATTCAAGAGGAGATCACACAAGGGCATGGACAACGGGAGGCAGGATTATAGGGACCCCCTCTAGAATCTGCCAACATGTTTATATTGATTTGTCCTACTTATTAGAACAAGCATGTATTAATTTATTTTTGAAAAGGAAATCTGAGTTGATTGATTGAATAGAGATGTAGTATATTGGATGAGAATGAAGACAATCTGCTTTTCCCTGGTGGCCAGACGGCACCTGGAATTGGCTTTTGGTTTCACACTTTTACAAACCAACAAAGCCAGGACGGAAGGACTTATAAGATACATGGAAGATCATCTTAAAAAAGAGCAAGGGGATGTTTATCTTGAAGAAAAGGCGGAATATGCAAGATCTGTTACCTAGAATAGGTAAAGCACATCTTGTATGACCAAGGGAGAGTTAAAACACCTTGTTCTGTTCAGGGAACAAATTTGTGAAGCTACTAAATTACATGTCTGGACCAATGTGAAAAATAGCATTAATTTTCCCAGAACCTGTTACTTTGAATATAAAGTTTGAGTCAATGGCATTTACCTACCTACTTAGAAATCCTTATAAAATCGCCTTGTGTTTGCAAAGTGCTGGTTTCTCATTTTACTTTTCAGAGCGCTCCTAAGAGAATTTCTTGTGACTTGTAGAAGGACACAGTTGTTCTCCATAACTAAACTACCTGTGATTGTGGTTTTTTATTATGTAGTGGCATTTTAGGATGGAATAAGTAAAGTATGCTTTGAAGGCTTGAGGGAAAGAAACTAAAAGAGATGGAACGATCAAAGGTACAAAAGAATTTTTTGTGTATTCCCTAAATTTTTAAAACTTAAAGTTGTTAAGCAAGTATCTGAAATTTTCACTTGTCCATTATTACTCAAATTGAAATGGGTAAAGTATTTTTTTTAAGGCCTCCCTCTCCCACTGGAGAGTGTCTCACCTGGAACTACCCTTTGTGTTATGGGTCAAATTGTGCCCCACGCCCCAAATGAAAAGGTGTATTCCTAATCTCCAGTACCTTAGAATATAGCTTTATTTGGAAATAGGCTCATTCCACATAGAATTAGCAACTTAAAATAAGGTCATATGGGAGCAGGGTGGGCACTGACCTGCCATGACTGGGGTCTTTGTAGGAAGGGGAAGGGAGACACAGAAAAGTGGGAAGGAGAGAAGACAGCATGTGATGTTGGAGAAAAAGACTGTGGTATGCCACAAAAACCAAGGGACATGGCCAGCAGCCAGGAGAGAAGCAGGGAGCACATCCTCCCCTACTGGCTTCGGAGGAAGCATGCAGACACCTGGGTTTCAGACTGCAGCCTCTGGAATTGTCAGTCCGTAAATTTCTGTTGTTTTAATCCACTCAGTTTGTGGTACTTTGCTGTGGCAGCTCTAGGAAACTAAGAGTTTTAAGTATTAACGTTTCCCTCTCCCTCTAGAGTAATGCTGATTGGAGTCCTGTGGTAGTGGCTCAGCCAGAACACTTCCTGAGCCATTTCATGTCTACTCCTGTGAGCTCTGTGTCTGTATTTCCGTAGCTGTCGTCTGTATTTCCAGTCCTGGTTAAATTATAAGAAAATGTGATACTTTTGATGTAAAGAAATATAATTTATTTTTATATACCCCTCAGTATTCAGTCCTACTTATTGGAATAGTTTATTTCACATTTCATGTAATTTACACTTTTATTAATATTCCTTTAAATATATGCTTTCAGGGAGATAATATTGAATTGTGGGTGAGAATACTGAATTAAGAATTACTGCAGTATTCAAAACATTTTCCCCCAAAAAAGTATAAATGTAAAAGAGTTTTCATTTCTAAAATTAATTTCATGAAATACTGCTTTCTAAATATCAAAGAAGATAAATATTAGCAAGCTTCTACTGAGTATTCCCTGCCTGCCAGATAACTGTTTGAAGTGTTTTACATGACTTAACTTATACAACCTTTAAACAACCCAATTTAGTTGGTATAGTCTCAGCCTGAAGGTCATGGAGATATTCTTCTTTATTATGTTTAAAAAGCTGTTTTGTTCCACCTTTCATATTTATAGCTACAGTCTGCCTGATTTGAAGTAGGAGTCAAGACTGATTTATTTTTCAGTAGATATTTAGTTGACCCAACAACAATTGTTGAAAAGACCATCCTCCCGTTATTATTTGGTGCCAGTACATCTCCTTTCTGATTGAAAGCAGTTTTGTTCTAAACTCTATTCTGCTCCATGGTTCTATTAACTATTCTTTTGCCAGTGCAGTGTCACTATTGTAATGACTGTAGCTTTACAATTAGTCTCTCAATATCTGGTAGAACAAGTCTTATAACTTTCTTCCTCTAGATCAAGAGTGTCAATACTCTCCTTGTTCTTTGCATATCCATATGTATTTTAATTCATTTATCAAGTTGTTTAACTTCTCTATATCCTTGTTGATCTTCTATCTGGTTGTTCCATCTGTAGAGGAGAGTGGTGTATTGAAGTCTCCTACTGTTGTTGTTGAAATGTCTGTTGACCCCCTTCAGTTTTGCCAGTGTCTGCCTCATGTACTTTAAGCGCTTTGATGGGGAGCTTATACATTTATATTTGTTATTTCTTCTTGGTGAAAAATTTATTAATATATATATATCTTTGTCTCTTAAGGTGTCTTTACATTTAAAGTCTATTTTGTCTGATATTAGTATAGCTATTTGTGCTTTCTTTTGGTTACAACTTGCGTGGAACATCTTTTTTCATCCTTTCACTTTCAGTCTATTTGTATACTCATGTCTAAGATGAGTCTCTTGTTAGCAGCTTGTAGCTGGATTATATTTCTTAATCCATTCTGCCAATCTCTGTCTTCTAATTGGTAAATTTACTCTGTTAACATTCAAAGTTATTATTGAAAAGACATTTCTTGAATCCACCATCTTATCTTTTGGATTTTATTTGTCAGATCTATATATTCTTTTCCCTCTTTCTCTTTTTATCCTTTAAGTAACCCTTACTGGTACTTTTCAATTATGTGCCCTCCTCCAGACCTCCCTTTCCTGTCTTTTTTTTTCACCTGGCACAACTCCCTTTAGTATTCCTTGTAGGACTGTTCTCTTGTTGACATATTCTTTTAGGATTTGTTTGTCTGTGAAAATTTTGATCTCTCCCCCTCAGTTTTGAAGGACAGTTTGGCTGGGTACAGAATTCTTGGCTGGAAGTTTTTCTCTTTCAGCATCTATCATACCACTGCCTTCTCGCCTCTATAGTGCCAGTTGAGTAGTCTGAACTCAGTCTTATGTGGTTTCCCTTGTATATAGTAGATTGTTTATCTCTTGCTGCTTTCAGGATTTTCTGCTTCTCTTCAACATTTGACAGACTGATTAGTATTTCTCTTGGGGAAGGCCTATTTGGATTTATTCTATTTAGAGTTCATTCAGCTTCTTTAACTTGCATGTTTATGTCCTTTATAAGGGTTGAAAAGTTTTCCCCCATTATATCCTCAACTAATCTTCCTAGCCCTTTACTCTTCTCTTCTCCTTTTGGAACACCAATGACTCTTACATTTGTGTGCTTTGTTTTGTCCATCATTTCCCTGAGATCCAATTCAAATTTTTTCCTTTTTTTTTTTTTTTTTTTTTTTTTTTTTTTTTTTTTTTTTTTTTTTTTTTTTTTTTTTTTTTTTTTTTTTTTTTTTTTTTTTTTGCGATTTGATGTTTTGAGTTTTCGAAATCAGTTTTCCTGTCCTCTAGTTTGCTTATTCTTTCTTCTGCCTCTTCAAATCTGCTGTTGTGTATCTCTAGTATGTTTTTTTATTTGGTCTGTAGCATCTTTAATCTTTGTGATATCTGCTATTTTTCTATTTATTCTTTCAAATTCTTGTTTATGGTCTTCTAGTGTCTTCTTGATCACCTTTATGTCATTAGCCATCCCATTTATTTTATTTAGTAGAGTTAAATGAACATCATTGTTAGTTGTTCCAATGTCTGTGTTTCCTCTGGTGTTTTAATTTGGTCATTAGGCTGGCCTGTATCTGTCTGCATCGTGATATGCTTAGTGATCTTCTGCTGTCTTCTTGGCATGTAAATATCTTGATTGGTTTACTTTGGAAGTTGATTTCCTTCAGTCGTCTAAAGCCTTGTATTTGCAGGATGGCTGTGGAGCAGGATGCAGGGTGTGGGGTGGGGCACAGCAGTGCAGTGAAGCGTTGCACAGCAGGTTTAGGAGCAGGTTGGGGATGCTGCGCTGGTGCCTGTGAGTGTGGGTGCCCAGCAGCGGGGAGGATGTGCTGGGCAGGTGCTTGGGTCTGGGGGACAGGGCCCTGCTGTGCTGGTCTAGGGTGCGTGGCCCTTTGTGTGTATGTGCAGAGCTAGGACAGTGGGTCGGCATTGTGCCTGCGTGGGCTGGGGGCAGATGTGGCCTGGCTGCAGAAGTCAGTGCTTTCCCAGAGCTTGGAGGTGTTACTGGGGGCCATGTACATGTGAGGGTCTAGGAGTGCCATAAACCGATGTTCCTGTGCCCAGAACTCGGGAGGGGGGGAGGTGAGCATCTGCAGCCTTTATGCACTGGCAACCCCCTACAGGGGGCAAGGAGGGGAAAGTAGTGCTCAGGATGGGTGGGGCGAGACTGCGCTTGTGCAGGAGAGGTGGGTTGGGCTGAGGCAGGCATGCACATGAGGGGTTGGCCAAGCGGGGGTGCTTGGCATGCAGGGAGTGAGGGTGGGTGACGGGGTTCAGGTGCACGGGGTGTGGGATGAGTCATGGGTCGCGGGACTGTGCTGGTAAGGGTAGCGCATCAAGGACCGCGGCTTGGCCTACTGCCCAGTCCCCGTCTCCCCATCCCTGCACTCCTGAGGGCTCCGGGCTTTCACTAGGCTGTTTGCACCAGCTGGATGGTCTGTGGGTCTCTGTTTCTCAGGTCCTCAGTCCCTGCAACCAGGGCCACCCTATGTGGTACGGAAGACTCTCCCAGGTCACTTACAACCTGGAGTTGCTGTCTCAGTCGCCCTCCCATCCCTTCTCTAGCTGTTCCTTGGAATAGGGCTGACCTCGACCTATCCTATTCCACCACCTTCCTGGAACTTTTCCATATGTATTTTAGAATGTGCTTATAATTTCCAACCCATCTCCCCCTCAAAAAAAAAAAAAAAGAAAGAAAACTGGAAATTTTATTGAAATTGCCTTAAATCCATGGGTCAATTTAGGTTGAATTTACATCTTTATTATATTGTGCCCTCCAATTCAAGATCATAGTAGGTCTTTCCATGTCCACTTCCTAAGAACAAAGCTATCCATCTTAAGTATAGTTGTCCAGTATCAAGTTGATTACATTGATATAAGGGTTACAGTTTATGCACCAATATTTGCAGTTATCCCAATAATGTCCTTTTTGGCATTTTCTTCTTCATCGTTAGAGCCAATCCAGGATCATGTATTGCCTTTAGTTGTTATTGTCTCTTTACTCTCTCACCTTTTAAAGAAATTGTCAAACATACACAACATGAACTTTCCCAGCCCAGCCACATGAACTTCAGTGGGTTCATCGCTCACAATATGCTGCTACACTCGTCAGCTGTTAAATTTGGTTTTGTATTTACCAACTTACTATTTGTTTTCTACTTGCTGAACTTGAGTTGCTAAAGTGTAATATAAATTAAGATTTTATATTAAAATATAAATAAGTTTTATATTTATATAAGTTAATATATAACTTTTAAGTTATATAATAAGTTAAAATTCACAGAGTTTGGAATATTATATACCTACCTGGTCTTTTGTGCATTTGATAGGTGATAAATAGATAAATAGATAGATATGAAATGTGATCACTGATGTTTTATATCATTAGTATTCATTTAGATTTGTGCACATTGCTCTTTCTTCCTTCTGACATCTGTGAGCTATCATTTAGGATTGTTTTTTTCTGTCTTGAAAACACCTTTTTATTATTTCTTTCAGTGTGTGTCTATTGGTGATGCGTTATCTTGTATCTGTTTACATGAAAGTGTCTTTATTTTACCTTCATTTTGAAGACTATTTTTTGCTAAATATATAATTCCAGGTTGGGAGCTATATGTAGTCTTTAATAATTTAAAGAATAACATTTTATTGTCTTTTGCCATCCAATAGAGAATTGGTCTGTAAGTTTTATTACTGCTTTTTTGAAAGTAATGTGACTTTTCCCCCTAGTTGGCTGTAAGATGTGATTGTTCTGTTGGCTTTCAGTATTTTTACTTGATGTGCTGTAGGTCTGGTTTTCTTTGTACCCATCTTGCTTGTGGTTGAGATGCTTCTGGAATTTGGGACTTAATGTTTTCATTGGTTTTTAAATGTAAAGCATCTGGCACAGGGATGTGAAGTAGTTCAATAAGGAGATAAGCATATGTGGCAGAGAGCAGGGTCCTTTGCTCAGTGACCGAGGAGTAAAGCAGGGGCTGGGTAAGTCTGTGCCTCTGCAGGGCAAAGCTCTGCCGGGCTCAGTATGGGGAAAGCGTTTATAGCAGTGCTGGGCGGCTAGTAGGTGTGGGTATCTGATTATTGTTACTGCTTTGGTTTTAGTAGGCTGTGCCATATGGACATGTTCCATTTCTCTGAACAGAGTGAGTCCGAAATCCGCTGGTACTGAGTGGACGGAGGCCAAGGCACCCTGTAAACTGTCGTGACTCACACTTAAAACCAAGATAGAGTCGTAAGCCATGCATGTGACAAATTGAGTTTTGAGGCCTCAGCTATACACTTTCTCTGTCCTTTTCTTTTGAGGATTTAATTACCGTGCCACTTTTCGAGAGCTCCCCCTTGCCTGAGTCATTAAATTACTTTTGAATTCAGTTCTCCCAGGTGGCAAATTAGCCATCTAGCTTGAGTGTTAAGTGGATAATAATGTCTCTTACTGACGCCCTTGGAGATTGTTTGAGAGTCAAGTAATTTTATCTTACAAGAACGGACATGTTTTTGTTCAGTAGAATTGGAGAGCATATTTTTCAGTGATATAAATAATGGTGTTAGCAGTGAACACAACAGAAATTTAAAATACTCTTGTCTTAGATATATGAAGTGCATAGAAACAGAAATTAGATGCTACGTTGGTATTGAAGGATTGCTGTTATTAGGGAAGATATGATGTTGTACCTTTTTTTTTTTTTTTTTCACGGATAGACACCAGGAATTGAACCTGGGTCTCCAGCTGAACCACTGTGGCCCGTCCAATATTGTACCTTGTGTTTTTTAAAACAACTTCACAGTAATACAGGAAGACCATATGGATCATGGCACAAAAGAAAGATTTGTCATGAAACAATTCTGGAGGCTGGAGAATGGGTACCTAAGAGTTCATGATACCAATTCTCCAACTTTTGCATATGTTTAGAATTATAAGGAAAAGCCTTAAAAAGTATTATCTTGGGTAAATATCAAGTGGATTAGTACCATCAAGTCCTAAGTTGCTAGAAGGAGCTATCAGCATTAATTCAGTTTCTGGATTCTAGAGTTCCTGTATGCAGGGTTCATAGCTTAATTTACTTTATCATCTGACTCTACTTCATATAGCCTGTCATATTCCAGGAGCTCCATGTTTTTCGACTGAATGGATGGTCATTAGTCTTGTAACTGTAAAAGTTTCTAGAGAATAACAGCCAACCAATATCACATATCTGTGTCGACTACATTGGAAACCTCTTGGGAAAAATCACTCAGCAGTCATCAGATAATTCAAGCTGAAACCCTGGAGCCATCCTTGATTCTTCCCTTTACTTCATCCCCCATTTCCAGTCCATCACCAGTTCCGTTGGTTCCACCCTTAAAGGCACCCCATATCTGGCTACCTGTCACTACCTAGTTCCGTCCTCTGTCATCTCCTGCCCAGGTGACTGCGATCGCCACCTGCCACCGGCGAGGAGTGCAGCTGTGACCCAGAAAGCCACTTCTCTCCCTCCCTCCACTTGGTTCTGCTCCGGGCCATGTGCCAGGAAAAGCCTGAATGATTTTGTTTTTTGGTAATGTAAATCACGGCGTGTCACGTCACCTCTTAAAGCCAGTTGATGATTCGTATTGAATTCATGATACAATCCAAGCATTTCATCAGAGCCATTTCATCAGAGCCAACTTCATCTCATACCATTCTCTCTCTCTCACTTGATTCTGTTCTTTGACTGCAGGCACACCAGGCAACTTCTGTGCTGGCTTCCATTGTCCTTGTTTCCTTTGCCTGAGGTTTTCTTCCCCAAGTTCTTTGTGTGGCAAGACCCTCTTGTTCTCAACTCAAATTTTCACCTTCTCAGTGACCTTCACTAATGTAGGGTTTTATAATACTGATTACTCTGCCTTGTTTCTTTACTTGCTTACTTGTTTAGCATCCATTTCCTTGGATGGATGCCCTGTGTTCCTTTCTCCAGACTCCTTCACACAGGGCCCAACCCACAAAAACCACATTCCACCGAAATTTAAGATGCTATCAATTGTGAGATGCACTATTATCTTATGTGCCACTAAGAAAGTAAAAACACTGCTAATTAAACTATGGCACAATGCTAAAAGGCTATCGATTATAAGACCATCTCGGCCTTTGAGATATTAAAATGTTTTTTTTTAAGGGCACATCCTTCGGTTGCTTAAATATAAATTTCATTGTGTAAATAATCTACTTTGCTTAACCATAATTACTCATTTGCTAATGATCTTTATGATCTTTTGAGGAAATTATTCTGGAAAAGATATACATAGATAGGCCAACAGATTCCATAGACTATAAGTAACTCTGCATTAAGAGAAAGGGGAAATTGTTAGAATGAAGAAGTATGAGTATTGAAAGAATAATTATTTCAAAGTGCCAATTACTGACCTAGCATCAAAGTTTCTGATTTTGTAGGTCTTCAATGAGCCAGGAAACTTGAATACTTAACAAACACTTTAGTAGGCTCTTATGCAGTTGCTCCAGAGGTCGATTCTGTTCAGATATTATAAAAAGAAGGAAGACAGAAGGTGGAAACAGACATAGATGGGTTGATAGAGTTGGTGGTGAAGGGATGGGAAAATAGGCATCTGATTGCTTCTGTTTTTTCAATAAAATAAAAGGTGACTGTTTCAGAGTATTGTAGAGGAAGGGCTTGGGGAGGTTTGAGAGAGAAGAAAAGATGTAGAATAGTCAATGCAGGAAATATGAAAGCAAGAGGAAATTGTATTTACTACAGAAATGAAACAGGTCATGAGCCTAGAAAAAGCACTGACATTGAAGAGGAAGTGTGCGACGGGATGTTGGGTGCTGTCCCCTGTGGCGGATAATGAATTCCCACTGCTGAGGAGGTAACATGACCTACCTCTATGCGCTACCTTGGATTGTTCTCATCCCTGTGCTACATTCCACTCTCCATGAGACCTGACTTTTTATTTTGGCTGTGATATCTCGGCTTTCCTTGTTATCATTTATATAAACTTGTAGGTAAGGGAGGCTGGCTTCAAATGCACACCTGGGGATTAAAAATTGAGGTTCTTAACAACTCCAGTGCACTGCTCTTCATAAACAAGAGCCACTCAGGGTGGCCCAGGTGAGCTCCTTTTATGTGCATTGAAAAGAAACTGTTATTCACATGCTGAAAACCAAATGTTTTTCTATATTCGTAGTTAAAAAGGGCCAGACTACTACCTCATTATCTGCCCTCACACACTGGCTCAGGTTCATCTGCGCCTCTGAGAGTCCTATTCTCGTACTTGTGGTGCAGCGTCACCGCCCACTTCTCAGTCCCTCTAAAGCTGATGTAGCCAGGATGCATATACCTCAGGGGACTGCCAGACCATCCATCCATTTGGGGTGTGAGGAACATGTCGGCATCGCTGTTCTTACCTCCAGGACTTTGCCAACGTTTTATCTTCTCTTTGCTTGAACATCTTCCCCTTGTTTGGCTGAGTCCAACTAATCTTAAGATCTCACTTGAAAGCTCACTTCTTCCAGAAAGCCTCTTCTGACCCTCCCAGGTCTGAGGTTACTGAACTTCACCATATTCTCTCCTGACTCCCTGTATTCACCCATCAGGAGGGCTCACCATGTCATGTAAGAATGCCTCTCTATGCTCGTGGCTCCACCAAGATGAGCTCACTCCTGAAGCTGCACTGTTAGCCCAGCTCCTGACTTACTGTCAGGCTTGACAGAATGTCAAAAGACCATACATTCATTAACATTTTGTGGAAGGATATACTTCATTATAATGTTATAGTTGGTTTAAAAAATAACTTAAATATCTTCTGAGGACTTTTCTTATAAAAACATAATTTGAGCAACAATATCGTAGCGCCATAATAAGGGTAAAATAGCAGATTCTGATTGTAACATTAGGCAACTCAGCAAAAGCAGATAAATTTGTTAAAATAAATATTTGAAAGATCTCCCTGCACCATAAATTATGTAGCAGTTTACACTGTTCACAGGTAGATTCTAATAGGGAGGTTTATCCAAAGCCAGATTCTTAGATTTCACTACCAGCGTAGCCGCTGTCCTTTACCGGTGTTTAACGTTCCTTCAAGCCCATAGCAATCTTAACCACACGTCCTCAGGTTTCTGCTAGGTAAATAGCAAAGCAAGGAGACAAGTTAACTGTTCATTTAGGTTATTCATTCTGTTGCTTTTCTTTTCCTGGCCTGTGTTGCTTCTCCCCATTCTTGACAGTCTTTACAGCATGCTTTTCTCATTAACATGGATGTGTTTTGACTTCTCAGAAGGTCAGATTCACCCAAATGGAAAAAAATGCTTTGGGCATCGCTTGCCATTGGGAGTCTGTTGTATCTCTGTTAAAACAAGAAGAATGAAAAACAATTATTATTCCATGAATAGAAAGAGTTCCTGTTCACTACTTATGGAAAACATTCTAGGCCCTTCTTTTTTTTCAAAGACTTTTATTTTCTTCTTCAGCCTTTAAAATTTACTTGTGCTGACTCGTTGTGCTTGAATCTTTCACAATGATCTTTAATACTGGTTATTTCTGGAATCCCATCTCCAGTGTAAAAGGTGGTATTATGGTATAAAATTTTCCTTGTCCAGCTCAGTGGTCCTTCAGAGAAACTCATTTTATAAAAAAATTACCCCGGTAGTAGAAAGAGCCCATGATAAGGATTTTTTCCACAACTTTGTGGTTCTTGTAACTTCCTTATGTTACTAGAACCACGATTTGTTCTTGATGTAGAGACCAAGAAACTTCTAAAGAAAACAGAATCATATTTTAGTAGTAATTTTTCAAACTACTGGACGCTGTACATATGTACTTTATAGAATCTCACTTTTGTCCTTTTAAAGCAGTAAACTGTGCCCTAACTTTAATACTGAGGTAGTCTCTGCATAGTAAAGTTGAAAGTATAAAAAATCTAAAATATCTTTTCATTTTAATTGCTCCTGTAGTTGACAGGTTATCTGAATGCTACCTCGCCCTGTAGTTTCCAGAAAGATGTGATGATAATTTGCTTCTGGTGAGCCTGTAGTTCAGATCCCTCTAAGTTCACAAATATAATGACCAGAGAAGGTTTCCACCCTCTATAAGTAGTTTTTAAAAATTATGTGGTAATTAATTATTACGGTATCAAAATTATTACCATTCGTTTTCTGTTGTATTTGAAAAAATGACAGATAATCCCTTACTATAAGAGTGAAATAAGTAGTACTGTGTGTTATATATTATACACTGATATATGTGGGAACAATAAGCATTGACCTTGTTATTTGTCCATCTGCTCTTTCACACAGGTACAGCTTGGCCAAGTAGAAATCAAATGTCCCATCACAGAGTGTTTTGAATTCCTGGAAGAAACAACTGTTGTGTATAACTTAACACATGAAGACTCCATCAAATATAAGTACTTCTTGGAACTTGGCCGTATTGATTCCAGCACCAAGCCATGTCCTCAGTGCAAGCACTTTACAACCTTCAAGAAAAAAGGACATATTCCCACCCCTTCCAGATCAGAGAGCAAATATAAAGTAAGCATGGTTACCCGAGTTGTGGGTTAGATGTCACATGCTGGCAGCATGTTAGGCCAAACTGTGGCGGGCATTAAGTGGGCTTCCTTCCCTTACCACGGTCTAAGATGAGTATATATTGGTTTTGATTCTGAAAACTTATGGTCTGGGGTGGCCGATGATAAGAGAGTGTGCTTTAAGATTAATTAAAGTGCTATTATTGACTTTAACCATGTTGAAAACATGTCTAGTAATGGTAAGTCTAACCTTTAGAGTAATAGTCATTTAAAATACTAAAGCGTCATTTTTTACCGTAAGCTTGACTGTTTTTCAGTATTCCCATTGTAAATGTAGTCTAGCACTGTCCATTAGTAGCCAAAGTGGTATAAAAGATTATTCATTCATTTAGCAAATATAGAATGCCAGTATATGCTTGACTGTGTGAAGTTTGAGTGAGAGAGACAAATGTGGCACTGTCTCTTCTCTGAAGAAGTCTACTGAAGGTGAGAAAGGCATGTTCTAAAAATGACAGTTTGATGTGATTATTCAAGAAAAAAAAAAGCCACACATACAGGGTGCTTTGGGAGTGAGGGAGGGGTGGGAGCTAGGGTGTCAGGAACAACTTCTTAGAGAAGGCATAGTTCTCCAGGCAGATGCAGGGTGGAGAGCATTTCACAGCAAGGATGAGTGCCTGCAGGTCCACAGGCTGAGATCATGGAGTGTTGGAAGCAAGCACTTCACACAGCGTGTAGCAGAGCAGTGCAAAGGTCAGATAAGAACAGGTCATCATGAGTCTTTGATGCTGTGCTCTCCATCAAACGTAAGTACTTTTGGGACTCAGCACTAGAGAATTTAATTTTATAGGCATTAGAGAAAGATCATTCTGGCAGCATTAATAGAAGATTTCACAGGAGGGCAAGATGAAAAACAAGGAAAGCAAGGCAACACTGTGAGAGTAAATCACTGATTCGTGGTCCTGGCTGTACGGTAGAATCACCTGGAGAGCTTTTAAGGAAGCACCTGTGCTCCAGCTCACACCCACCATCCCCCATCCCAAAGCAGTTATCTTGGGTGAGGAGTCTCGGCCTTGGGAATTTTTGCGTCTCCCCAGTAACTGTAATACGCAGTGGAGTAGAAGACCTTTGCAGTATGAATGAAGCTAGAAACCGTGAGGCCGTGGCACTGTTTTCATCCTTGTCCTTACAGCGCACGGCAGGATGAAGTGGTTTCAAAGGCTGGTTGAAGTCATCTCCATGTCAGGTGAGTTTTGCCCACGTCTGTGTCTTGGCATCAGTGGCCACAGCGTTCTCGGTCCTGTAGCTTTGAGGGGATTGGGATTCGCAGCTCATTTCCTTCCACCATGGTCGTGATAAGTTAGAATGATAAGTTAGAGCAGTCGTGGGTTAGTCCAGACTCGTGATGAGTGATTGGTCTGTGAAGCTGTTTGACGCTCATACTTCATTTTTCTATCTACTGTTTTTGTGCAGGCTAGTCTCTCTAAGACTTAACTGTCAAGAAAGGCTTTTTTTTTCTGTATAAAGTGTCCTTGTTGAGGTAAAAATTTGTATAGCTAAAATAATACCCTCAACAGTGATTGTGAATGCTGAGTTGCTATCAATAGAACAACCTTATTTGACTCTCAATATTCTTAGATTATTTTAAGTTATTTTTATTCCCATGAATATGTTATTGATATTAGAGAATTATTAGTTTTAGAAGGGCTTGCTGTTGTTCTGACAGAAAAGTGTTTATCCCATAACATAGGATATTCTATTTCTTTCCTGAATTATGTTTAGGATTGTACATATTTACAAACTCAAACTATACTATTTTAGATTTGTTGTAATTAAAACGTGCTGTCATAATTGAATCAGAGTAATTTAAAAATGTGTTCTTATGAAATGATGAGGGTTTTTAAGATGCGGTTATAGTAGCAGTAAAATATTATAGATCTCGTTTCATTCAACATCACCAGTGTCACATTGGGCTGAGCATACCTTACTATAATGCACATATATTGGGAGAGAAATATGCAAAACATATTTTGAAATATAAGATCCTATAGTTGTATAATTTTAAATGTCCCAAAGATTTACTAATACATTTTCCTATGATCGGGCTTCCTGCAGCATCAATGGCTTGGGTTGGAGCTAAGAAGAGAGGTAGGGGTAAATGGTTCAACATCTGAAATCCAGTAAGCAATCACTTACTTTTGAAGAGCAATGGGAGAAAGAATTTTGTTTTGGGGGGTAGACAAATTCAATAAAAAATGAATATTGATGACGAAGCAGTTAAAATCTTTGGAGATAGTGAGGAATAAAATTCTCAATATAAAGTAGCATTTCTGAGCAACTTTCAAGAAAAGTTAAGCTACTGAAGAATTTGGAGTTGGCCATGCTGGTTTCCCTTTCTTCCTCTTGTGGAGGGGAAGGGCTGTAACAGAAGAGGTGACCTCCCTGTTCTGTATTATACAAAGTTCTAGGGATGATTCCAGCAATTCCTAAAGCAGTGCTTTTTACTGCCTTTAATATAACAATTTACATAGCATTTTCCATCAATAAATTTCAAGCTCTGCATTATCATTACCTGATTTATTTGCCCCTACGTGTGTGGAGCTCATGGGTAAGGAGAGTGCTGGTGTGGGTTCTACAGCAGGCTCACACTTCTGTTCATGGTGGTAGGTATATAGCACGCTGAGCTGTGACTTTTACCGTCACTCTCCGTGGTGAATGGAGGGGCTTTTTTTTTTTTTCATTTTGCCATAATTTCTTTTTAAATGCTATTTCCATAGTAACAGAAACCACTTGTGAACTGGCATAGTTTATTATAACTTAAAGAGTCCTGAATTCAAGTACTTGAATGATATTAAATTGAGTTATATGGTCACAAAGACAGGAGAAAAAAGGTGGCTGCTAAAGTCTAACATGTCTGAGCAATTCAGCATCTCTTTAAAATATTGTTTATAGCCTAAAGTGAGTTTTCTATCCATTGTTAAGCCTTTGTAATGCATATTTCAGTATTCTTTTATAGTCATTGCATTACACTGTTTTAATCTAAGATATCACTCTTTGAGCTTTTATTATGGCTTTCAATCTAAAATCACCTAACCTAGGAGATTGCTTGTACATATCTTAGTAATTTTATAGTAGGAAACACCTTTGGGTGCTTCTTACATGAAGTTTGAGATCCAAAATATCCTGTTTTGTGGTTTGATTTGGAAAGGTTTTAATAAAGACATCTTCTTAGATCTTTTGTATTCAGCAGATGAAGAAAAAGTAAACATAGTAATATTAACAGAATAAACATAGTAAAATTAACAGGTGGTGAAAAGGACTCTTAGGTTGAGTTTATTTTTCCAGGCCTTCACTCAGCAACTCCCCTCTGGCAAAAAGGCTGACTTAATAGAGCGTCTCATGATGCTATGAGAGTTGTCAGACCCTCACTCCATCCAATAGAGCACGTGCATTCCTCACTTGAGAAAGGTCCATTGAGACAATCTTGCCTTTGGTCAAGCCACACTTTCTCATTCATGATGTTTTTGTCTCATTGTCTCTTCAACTTTTCTCATGATACTCATTCCATTTCCACAAGGTTGATATCAATTTCCAGTTAGAAATCTAATTTCTAACTTTACCAGTTCCTTGAACTTATTAATGCAAAGCCAACTGCATGCCAATGCAGGCAGTAAATTAGTGGTGGGAAGATTTGAAATGCTGACATTGTGTTTCTGCTGGAACTCATGTGATACCTGGAGACACATGCATTAGCAGCACCCCAAAGCACTGTCAGATATGGAGTTTTATGATATATTCGTGTGATTGTTTGTTTAAAGTCTGTCTTACCCACTGGTTTCTAGAAAGCCAGATCCACCCTTGCTTCATTCACTGCTGACAGCCTGTGTGAAGCTCTGTGTCTGCTCAAGCGTGCATTCAAAATATATTTGAAGGAATTTAATAAGTGGACCAGTGTGGAAATAATAATATGTACTGCTCCAAGCATAGGTGGGAAGTGCTGAGAGCATAGGCAAAGAAAGGACGAGAAAGATGGGGAAGATTTCATCCCAGAGAAAAGACATTAAACCCAGCCTTGAAATGATGAATTCGCCCAGCTGGAAAAGATGGGTCAGAGGACTGGCTTCAAAGTAGGCTTGAAACCCCCAGCCTGCCACATGTTGGCTCCACAGCCCCATGTACACTCCCACCTCTTTAACGCGGGCAGGAATATGACTATGTCATAAAAATGTAGTGAGGATTAAACAAGATCACATAAAGTGATTACTACTGGGTCTGACACATACTGAGTGCTCGGTACACACGAGAAATCGGTATCGTGGTTGTTAGTTCTATAGGACAAGGGGAGCAGAAGGAACGACTCTGGAGTATTGGGATGAGGGGGGAGTCAGATAGAAGAGAGTGGAATGAAGGATTGGGTGATGGGATGGTAGAGTAAAGAGGAGGAAAACTGACTGCGTCTTGAGGAGAAGGAGCAGATTTGGAGACTGGGAAACTTAATGCAGTTCAAAATATGTCAGTAATATTAAGCTTGAAAGACGTTGGGCCTCAAGGAGGAGATGCCTGTGAACATGGATCCTATACTCGGAAGGGCCTGATGGCAGTCATCCTGTTGCTGGGAGGGGGTGGTCATTGAATTCACAGAAATGAAAAATATGCTCCGGAGGTCGGGGGAGTGATAGCTGTTCCTTGTGGAAATGAGAAGAGGGTGGTGAAGGAGTAAATGTCATTGCTTCACGCCTGGGAGTTCTGCTGGGGCAGGTGCAGTTCTAGATTTCACTCTCATCCAAGAGCAGACCAAGAGATGCTGCCCCTTTTCGTGTTGATTAGGAGTGAGGGTTGAAAAACGTGCCCATCAGCATGGGGACATCTTACAGGCCATTCCCTTTACGGCTTCCTCACAGAACAGTAAACTGAGCCTTGCTCATTTACAGAGGGGTATGTGACTCAACCCAAAGTGAAAGAAAAAAGTCACTCATATGTCTAGGGACGCTCTCTGCATGCTTACCTTATATCTTTAGCATTCTTTTTTCTCTCCTATAATTATAAACCTTCTGGGTAGAAATCACATTTTATAAAACTGCACAAATATATTATTCCCTCATGTGGTCAAAGAACTTATCTAAGGGCTTTGAGGACACAATCCAGCAGTGGGTTTGTTGTCCCTAATTGGTGTGCTTTAAAAATGTGCTGAAGTTTTTCTTCTGGTAGAGAGGGTTAGAGAATTTTTTTCCGTAGGTAAAATTTTTTTAAGCTTTCCATTGTAATGGTGCTTAATATGCTTCTCTGCTATTATGTTTTTTCCCTTGACACCATCACTTTAAGTTGACAGTGTTTACAAATTGAGAATCAGATTGTGAATCAGCCTGGCAAGGTCAGCTTAATTTATAACCCAAACTGATTGCTCTCAGGGTTAAGCCCTCAATGATGTCAGCAGTTGATGGAAAATAAGTGCATATTATTAAATGATTGTTGCTGCCACAGATTTATGAGGGAGATAAAAGTGGAAGTCGTCCAACTTGGTTTAAAGAAGCCAGTTTAAACAAAGGGTGTGTTATATACATCACCCTGGAAAAAAGTTCCTAATACTCAGCAGTGACGCAGGCCTACTAAGTTTTATTAGAGTGCATTTTCCCCTCTAGTTACTAATGAGGTACTTTGCTTAAATCATTCTTTGTTTGCTCTCTTGATGCATGAATTAGCTGTAATATTTTATAGACTTTATTTGTGCTTGAACTTTTAACAAGAGAGCCAAATGTTGGAATTCTCCTGTTATTCTAGCATGCATCTGACCTTTAAAAAAGACTAATGATTGTAGCAACCAAGGCTCACAGCTACCAAAAATTGACCTGCAGGGAGATTGAGAACCACCTGTTTTTTGTCTGTTTGGTTGGTTGGTTTTGTTTGCTTTTTTAACTTCGTCTCATCACCCCTTGGATCTCCAACACAAAAAGACAAGCAAGAAGTTAGTTCTTGCCACATAGTGCCACGGGAAGCTGCACTCACTGTAAAACCGGCTGGAAGAGAAAGAGTTAGAACTGTGCCCCTGCCCCCCATGTGTGAGGGATGCCACGCAGCTCCCCAAGCCCACAAGCCCTCCTGACAGTGCCTGGATGGCCGCCTCTGAGTGGACGCTCCCCCCTCCACTGTCCGGGAGCTCTAATTTAAGAGAATTCCTTGTTATCTTAAGGCAAGATCTCTCTCTCTCCTATTTTCACCTACTGGACACAGAGAATACTCCCATTTTCTCTCCACACTGCCCCCGCACACACACACACACACTACTGTATGTGGTAGCTCTTACCTGGTGTTAGCTTTCTTGTGTTGTGTACAGAATGGGTTGTTCAGTTGAAAATAGGATCAAGCCATGCCATTTTGGCTAGGGAGTCTGAACCACACAAATCCATCAGTGTCCTTCTCATTCCTTTATGAAGAGGTAAATCCCAGATGAGAAACAGACTCGGACAGATGCATCTCTGGGCCTTGCCTCCTAGTCTGAAAGGTGTCCCCAGGGGTTAGGAGCGAGGCATTCCTGCTGGAAATGGGGTTCTTGCATGAGGGAAAGGGGTCTCCTGGGAAGGATACCACCCGCTGCCCAGGTTCCCATGTGCTGCTCTAGTGGGGAGTGCCTCCCGGGTGAGAATAAAAGCTACCGTTGAGGTGAATGGACTGTGCAAAAACGAGCGTGTTACATATGTGCCAGGAGCCAGGAAGCCAGGATTGAGGAGGGTCCGAAGGTTATTTGTGTATATGTAAGTCCTGTATCTCAACACAGCTTATCTTATGTGTTACTTTCTGCAATTTTCTCCCCAAACTTTAAGGAAGGTTAGTTTCAGCTGTGCTGTGAAAAAAATTAAGGGAAGATTCCCTTGGCCACCCTTGGGCTGTGTTCAAGGGAGCAATGCCCCAGGAGGCCCATGTGTGGCACCCCACTCCGGGCAGGGCTCCCCAAGCTGGAGACGGACTTCAGGGATGAGAACCAAGGTTTCCCAGTAGGCTCTCGTGCCCCCCAGTCTTAGGCCTTGCTTCCAAAGGGAGCCAACAGTACACCCTGGAAGCAGGAAGGCACGGGCCGGGTCCCCTTTCCTCCTCTGGGGCCTGCTCTCCTCCACAGTCTTTTCCTCTTCAAAAAAAGCACCTTCGGTTCACACAGACCATCTACCAACCACAGGCGTTCCCAGTTATTTACCACATCGGTCAGTCCCCAGTCCAACAACCCTAACTTTCACGTGTCTCTTACAAGGAATTTCTTCACCGCAGTGTGCTTTGGGGGACACTCCAGCCCCTCGGCCAGTGGTGCAGAGCTAACGGGACGCCTCTCTAACCCCGCTTTTCAGCCACTGACAGGACCGCCCTGGCCGGGCTGCGCAGCCCCGTCTGACTCCCTGCCCCCCTCTGAAGGCTGCCCCATCACATGTCCCTCCCCTTCTCCCAAGGCCACGCCTCTGAATGCTTCCCTTCCAGCATTCCCGGGGTCACTCATCCCGCCTCTCCTCTCACAGTTCCTGCATGGTTTTATTCTTCACTGGGCTTGCACCTCTCAGTTCCCAGTAGCTTATAAATTCCTTAAGCACACATTCTCATTCTTTTTTGTTTGCCTAAAACCAGGACAGTCAATAGCTGCCTCTTAGAAGGTGCTGACTCGTACTTGTTGAATGGGCAAAATAGTTGATGACTGTTTCATTACTGAATGTCTCTCTTAACCTGACATCCTAATTAAGCAAATCCTTCTGGAAACACTGAATTAGCTCTTCTGTTTCTGCTACATTGAGACATGGTTGTCTAAAATCTTAAATTTAAAAGCAATGATTTTGTAATTTATTTGGAATGATGGTGTTTAAGGGGTATGTGGAATTTAGGCAAGAAAATAATTTTCTTTGGTACTTTGGATCCATTGTTTTATAGAGATTTTTCTCATTTGGCATGATGAACTTCTCAGGAGAAAATACCATTCTTTTAGGGGAAGTGGGTTGGTTTATCTTATTTTAATTTCAGTATAGCTCAGGTTTCTGGAAATATGAAGGAATTTAAAAGTTAAATTACAACATAATTTTTTTTTCTCTTTTATGGAGTCTGGGATAAGTTAATCAAGAATTCTAAACTGTAACTTTATTCTTGAAACATTTGCAGCCCTGCTTCTTGTCAAAGGTTTGCAGATTAACTGTGATGCCCCGTAAAATGTCATGTGGATAAACTCTTGTTTAAATATCATCTGGTAATCTAAGAAATAGGGATGCCATCTCAGCCACTCGTTGTAAATTAGATAGCTTGGGTTTTTCTTTGGATTCATTTACAGTTAATCAATATGTGCTATCCACTCTTTACAAAATAATTCACTTTACAAATAACTTATTGAACATCTTCTAAGTGCCGGAAGTTCTGTGTTACTCAATTCTGGAGCCCCAAGGATGAATGAGACACAGGCTTTGCCTCAGTGAGTTTGTGGGTTGTTGGGGAGATGAGGCATCCACGTGTGTGAGGTAGTTCCATGGGAAAGGGACCGAATCTGCCTGTGAGATTCAAGGAAAGACACCTCAAAGCAGCTATCGTGTGATCTGGGTCAGATTTCAATAGACAGATCACGTTCATTGAGCCCTTACCAACTGTAACGAGCGGAGAGGAGCTCTCTCTCATGGGCTGCCTCAGTGAGGTTTCCTGGTGGCTCCATCGGAAGCAGGAAGGGGAGGAGGGTAGTCCCAGCAGCTGCCCAGGCAGGTCTCAGGGAGGGTCAGAGCTCTGGCTCTGATAGCCTGAGAGCCCCTCAACATCTCAGCAGAGGTGAATGTCCATTGTTCCCTATTCCACAGTTCCCTGCTGTGGCCACTGAGCTCCGTGGAAAGACAGGGAATATATATGCCCATTTCTCTCCTCAGGAGCACAGAGCTGTCCTGGCCCATCTCCATTTAACAGTGGGCACCCCTGCTGCACAGAGCTCAGGCCAGCCAGCCACAGGCCACTCGCCACCAGTAGATACATGTTGTTGGCCCAGGGGCTCATCCCTGGACAAGTCAGTTGTGGCCATGGAGATGGGGCCCCTCTGTAGACCTGCGCTGCTCCGTAGGAGTATGGGCTGCATCACCTGGGGTTCGGGTGGAAAGGCAGAGTCTGATCCCGTGAGTCCTGGGCGGGACCTAAACTCTGCATTTCCAACAAGGTCCTGGGAGATGCTGATGTTGCTCATCCCCGAACAATCTCAGGGGAGCGGGAGTGGAGCCTGGTGGCTTCTGTGTGAAGCTGATTCCTTGGTGCGGTGGGCCTGTGGTTGTGAGATGGCACGGCATTTGGAGGAACAACTGAATAAGGGAGTGGAGGAAGATGTAGGGTTGATGCCTGCATGGGTTTTATTATGATGCAGTGTTGATGCCTATGTGTGTTTTATTATAAGGCCAGTTTTGAATATGGTTGAGGTCAGAATACATGAGACAGCTTCAGACCAGAAGTCAGTAGCCAGACAGTTCAAGTGCAGCCTCTAAATACTGGGGTTGTTGGGGTGGGATGGGCCGGGGTGGTTTTGAGTCCTTTAGAAAGCAAAGCCATCGTTATTTTAATGTGTTCTGTGAGAGAGGTAGGTAGTTGGCTGTGAGCTGAAATTGCTCATGGTCGCTTCCATACTTGCTGGATAACTCCTGTCCCAGTTTGTCACCGAGTCTGTGTTATGGGTGAGGAGTGGCAGTAGGAGCCACGGTGGAACTTGGCTGTTTATTTAGAGAAGTGGGGAGCCACAGTTCCTGGTGTGGACACCTGGTGTCCGACTCCCCATCATTGTGTCGGTGCTTACTTAGGGGGGTCACACATCCCTTCGTTACACGTCGTAGGTGTCGTGGTTCGGCACTTGGTCACAAAGATCCTTGAACTGTTAAAGTGTCTGTCAGTCTGACCCCTGTTTCAGAGGACCTCACAGTCGTTCTCTGCTCGTTTTGTAAACATAATCTAAGGCCGACTAGTTAAGAACCCAAGAGGTCACTGTTTTTATTCAGTGATTCTAGAATCCAGTGACTTAGGATTATGAATAATATTGAATAGAAGAGAATGGAATTAAATATTTAGGCCTTTGTGACATAATGGAAGATGTGTGTGAGAAAGAGATGTCTTTCTGATTTCTTCCTGTTTTCACTTACTACATTCAGAAGGAAGGCCACCTGTGATGTTTCATTGTTGAGTGACACAGGGGAATAACAACCGTATTATCTTGTTTTATTATCTGGAGTGCACCCACTTCAACTCGTCCCTCTTAGTTTGAAAATGACTCATTTTAATGTTAAAGATCAGAAAAGACAAGCAATATTACTGTAAATGATTGATTAGAAACATCGTTTCTTCCTTTTTTTCTTTTTTCATTTTCCTTTATTTGAAACCAAGGAGTCTCAATTAGAGTAAAACCTGTAAGGATTTTCAGAGTTCACGCTATGTTGGCAATCGTATAGAATTTTAACTTACTGAATAGCTTAGCCGTGTGACCTTCTTTGACTTCTACATTTTCACTTTTCAGTCATCAAAGAAGGAATGCTGTTTTGACAAAGTGTTTTGGCGCAGGAAAAGAATGCTGGCCTTGGAGCCAGACAGACTTAGGTTTAAAACCTTTTTTTTCAAGGTACTTGCTCTGTGCCCTTAGGCAAGTTATTTAACCTGCCTGATAATTTAGTTTCATCATCTGTAAACTTGTGATATTCATACCTACTTTTCAGCATTATTTCATGGATAAAATAAATAATGCTTGTAATACTATGTGCTGATATTGTCACGTAACAAAATTACAATAAATAAGTAAGCGTGAAGATTTTTTAAATCTTATGACAAGCTACTATTTTGTTTTGGCATAAAGTCAAAAACAAAAGTACTTTTGTTACTTCATATTTACATAGGACGTATACACATTATATATTTTTGGCATAGGTAAAAACTGCAGTTCTTTGAGTTATAAATTAGAGGTGTGATTATAATCGCCACTCACTTAATCTATCGATTGGAGCCAACGTGCCAAAAAAAACCACAAAAATGTGGTTTTCAAAAAAAAAGTAAGGGGTGGTATCTAAAAGTGTTCTAAAAAGTGTAGTTCGTTTAGTAAATTCATTCATTGTTCAGTGAAGTAATGTGCAGGGCACAGAAAATAGTCAGCTGTCAGCGCCCTTCAAATGAGACATCTTGTTAATTCATTTTAATAAAATAGCATTGGAAAAATTTAGTTATGCACATAAGATTTCAGAGAATGAAGACTGGAAATACTGTATGAGAATGTGACACTCACTATCAATTCAAAATAAAGGAAATCATTAGGGAAACTGCCTTCCATTCAGGAAGCACGCGGAAGGCCAATATTTTCATTGAACATGTACACAGAGTCTTTCTCTCAGGACTCTACACAGTGAAAATCCCTTCCTGATGGTTTCCTGGGTACAGGCCATGGAACCGCTATATTCAGGTGTTTCTAACAGTAAGATCCTTTCCTTTCTTTTTGTTAACTATCTACCTTAGATTGGCAGCCCATTATTTTAGATGCTGCTTCATTGCACATGTTGGCTTAATAGTTTTGTTTACTAGTATGTTTCTCATTTGATGGACTTTATGAAAGTGAATCAGACCATTGTTAAGTGAAGCAATGAAAATGCCTGGGAGATTGGTTCAAGGGAATAATGACTTAAAGGGCAATCTGAATGAGTGGATTTGGGGCATGTTACATCTCGGATTTTGCTCTCTTCTTCAATTTGGGAGATAGTCATAAGGCCAGATTAATTTCCAGAATACCCCAAATGTTCATTTAGTTCCAGTCTGGTCTTCAAACAGCCAAATCATCCTTGAAAGCAATTCTTTCCTTTTTCAGTAACAAATTGTATTTAGGACCCCCTTTATGGAGGGGAAGGCATTTATATATGGGCGAATAACCTTCTAATAATTTCTTCAAGCACCACTGTTCTTAGCCATTCAGACAGCTGCAGTGTATCTAGTGTTACTTAGTCTTACTTTTCCTTACACAGATTCAGTGCCCCACGTGCCAATTCGTCTGGTGTTTTAAGTGCCACTCTCCTTGGCATGAAGGTGTTAACTGCAAGGAGTACAAAAAAGGAGACAAATTGTTGCGTCACTGGGCCAGCGAAATTGAGCATGGACAGAGGAATGCCCAGAAGTGCCCAAAATGCAAGGTGAGGTAACCTTTAAGAAGAAAGGAAAGAAATGTATGCGTTTGCATATCACTGAATGATTATTTACAGTCCTGAAGTGAATTATATACCTGACTTCTGAAGGCATATATTGGAGAGAAAGACTATTTATCATTTCTTTTTAGAAAAAAAAAAAGTATATTCCATATCTAAACTGAAGATGTTATATAAAAGCAATGTATTTTTTATTATTTGCATTATATGCCAAAATTTAAGGGAGTCCACATAAATACTGACTTAAAACTGCAAAATCTGTATTTTCCATTTAAAAATGAAGATGTGGATACAGGGAAAGCCTAGTATGAAAATGATTTATAAGTCTTTTCTAGTTTGCAGCATGTGCTATGATTAATTCTCAATTATGCAGGCTCTTAATCCTTGCAATCCTTTGCTTTTCTTTTGTGCCACTGCTTATCACTTGAAGGTTATGTTAAATTAAGCTGATCATTTTGGTTTTTGTAAATCTGGTGAGGAGAAGCTAATAGCTAAAATCTGGACTTTGGAATTTTATGAAATCCCACCTTTCATTTAAAATCTCTTGAAAATCATGCAAGTAATCAAGAGTTAGCAGGCATCAGATTTGAGACATTGGCAAGTCAGTCTGTACTAACAATAGCCAGAGAAGAGAATTTCATACAAGGAGGTCAGCAAGTAAAATCTAGCCAGAAATTCTAAATTTAGTGCTTTAGGAATGGGGATCTTTGAACTTGAAGGTTTTCTAAAGCTCATTTTAGAAAATTGTTTGTGTGTATAGATGTGTTCTAGTTTGCTAGCTGCCGGAATGCAGCACACCAGACACGGATTGGCTTTTACTAAAACGGGATTTATTTTGTTAGTTCTTCAGAGGAAAGGCAGCTAACTTTCCACTGAGGTTCTTTCTTATGTGGGAAGGCACAGGATGGTCTCTGCTGACCTTCTCTCCAGGCCCCTGGGTTCCAACAACTTTCCCCGGGGTGATTCCTTTCTGCATCTCCAAAGGCCTGGACTGAGCTGCGAGTGCTGAGATGAGGTATGCTGAGCTGCCTGGGCTGTTCTGTGTTGAGTCTCTCGTTCAAGCACCAGCCAATTAAGTCAAACGTCATTCATTGCAGCAGGCACGCCTCCTAGCTGACTGCAGATGTAATCAGCAACAGATGAGGTTCACGTACCATTGGCTCGAGTCCACAGCAACAGAACTAGGCACCTTCACCTGGCCAAGCTGACACCTGAATCTAACTACCACAATGTGTATATGTGCACTCTACCACATGTGGTTTCCTTTTTTTTTTCTTGCCAAGTTTTGCTTTTGGAAATCGTGCCTAAATTGGGCCTAAAAGAACAGTTCTATTTTCCCTTTCTGAAGACTTTGCACTAGATAAAAGCAATTTGAAATTTCAGCAAATGAAAAGTAATAATTGTGCATTTAATAGAATTTGAAATGGTAAAAGTATATTCTGAAGCCTATTAATGAATATAAATGTGATATATATAAATTCACTGTTCCCAATTCATGTACTAGTTTGTACATCAGTTAGTAAAAACTATTACCTGGTATGATGTGCTGCCTTCTTAGCAATTAGAGGGAATTTTTGAAATAGTCTAGATGACCTGGTTCTTAAAAATGCTGTCTGACGATGTTGAGCTAAATGTTTCTTCGTCCAAAGGTCCAAAGTTATCGTCTTACTTTAGAGCTGCTTCAGATCACTGCACCAATTTCTCAGTGCACTTATTTTTCCTTCTTTTTTTTTAGCGTGGGCAGGCTTGGGGAATCAAACTCAGGTTCTCCAACACGCAGGCGAGAACTCTGCCTCTGAGCCACCGTGCCCTACCCTCAGTGCACTTATTTTTTATTCCATTGAAGAACAGTTAGAAAACGAGGCATTTTTACCTTTTAGTCAATTCAAAACTACTGCTCAGTTTGAAACCAAATAAAAGCCACTAGGAAGTTATGAGTGCTGTCACCTTACTTGATACTTTGTTCCTAAGTACACCTTAAACCTTTTGGGGAAGCTATAAAAACCATTATCAGTTAGCTTTGGCCCTAAGAACCTATGCTGAATGAACAGTATTGCAGCAGTATACTCAATTCTGAATGAATTGAGGCATTACATAAAGTCATACATTTATTTACTGCAATCCCTTAATCTAACCTTAAAAGAACTCTGATGTATAGAAGGAAAAAACAGTCAGCCATGAAGTTTTAATAAACAATTGAGAGAAAGCATATTTGCTGATTCCCTTTGAAGTATAGCTAAACGGTCGGGGTGTGAAAAGGAATTGCAGTTTAAAGAAGTGAGAGGAAAGGACCATGGAGTACGTTGATTGCTTTGTATCAGAGAACCTACTTTCTAGGGATTTGGGTTCCATATAGTCGTGAATTTGAGTCGTATTTGGGTACAAATCATCTCTCTCTTTTTCTTTTAAGCAAATTACTTAAAAGCTTTGCATGTTCTTCATTGTGATTTTTTAATTGGACCTTGGGGTATATTTCCCCCCATGAAACATGTATATTCTTTTAGTTGAAGTCCATGAAGAAATATTAGCTGATGAATTAATATTTGTGATATAATTTGTGTTTGCATAAAAACCTTTTAAAATATATAAATATTAAGAAGGGAGATGCTAAGTTTGTGGGGAAAAAAGAAAAGAAAAATTTTACACATAATTCCTCCATGCTAACTGAACAATTATCATATGTTTTCATATGAATATTTTTTGTTAGCAATAATCAAATGTGTTTAAAATTTTGTTGTAACCAAAGTACGTTTATATTTCTATACTCTGCCCAGGTATATTATATTAGTTTAGATTTCTTCATAATTGTACTTATTACTTATATTTTTAATTGAGTGTTTAATTTATAGAGGTCATGAAACATGATAGAAATATGGGGAAACAGGTCCCTGAGAATCTTGTCTCTCCAACAGACTCATTATTTACATAATAGTGTGTCACTATTTAAATGACCTTTTAAAATATGTTTTAAATGTAGTATGCAAATAATTTTATTTCCTTTGTTTTCCACTTCTATCTCAAACATTTCTCATGTTACTTAATAGTTTTCATAAACTTTCTTTTATTGACTATATTATATTTGCTTAAATATCCTTCTGTATTGGCTGCCAAAGCTGGTATAGTTTGGGTTTAAATTTGGGTTTTTTAAATACACATAAAAATTATAAATAATGTGTTGGTGATATTCATCCTGGATATATCTCTTTACCATATTTTAGACTTCTGAAAGTATATATTTCTAAAGGTAGAATCACCAGGTTAAAGGAGATCATTGTTTTTAGCATTTGGCACATATTGTCAATTTGCTTTCTAAAAAGATTGAAACAATTTCTACTTCCAT
>PVIY010011182.1:25934-66277 GCA_004026745.1 Myrmecophaga tridactyla | reverse complement strand
ACCCCGGGGAAAGTTGTTGGAACCCAGGGGCCTGGAGAGAAGACCAGCAGAGACCATCCTGTGCCTTCCACGTAAGAAAGAGCCTCAGTGGAAAGTTAGCTGCCTTTCCTCTGAAGAACCAACAAAATAAATCCCCTTTTATTAAAAGCCAATCCGTCTCTGGTGTGTTGCATTCCGGCAGCTAGCAAACTAGAACAGTACTCAATAACCTTACCCACTGATGTCATGGTGTTTCTATATATAAAAAGTATAGTCAATCATAATGATAATAAAAAGGCCTCAGATATAGAATGTCAGGAATTTCCAAACAACACTGAGGTTATTAGATCTAAGTAGAAATAAAACCCTTGGGTCTTCCAGACAATTAGTATAAAACAGAATTGATTTTTAATACTCAACTTTAAGCAGAATGAGGATTTTTAAAATACTTCTTAAATTTTTAGCAAGTGTAGCACCGATGTTATACATTTTATGCACTTTTTAAATCCCAAGATGACTTGTTTCTATGATCTTTTCTTAAAGAAATGAATATCATTGAGTAAGCAGTGAATGGAAGCACTAAATGAACCTGTAATCTCAAAAGTTGCCTATAGAAGAGAAAAGACCATATAAATATGTACATTTTAGTATGCAATCATCTTTTTAAACTGACTATAATTCAGTTATCAAAACCTGTGTTTGAAATTGTCAAGTTGAGCCACGTGTCAAAAGCAGCTGCAATCACAGCAGTCACGGTGGAATGGAAGCAATAGTGAACCTTTTACTCAAGCCAAAATGGAAGTAATAGTGAAACTTTTAATCACTTACTGTGATGGTATAAACAAGACCTAACCTGTAGAAAAAGTGTGAGCTCACCCTTTGTCACTTTCCCCCATGGAGTGGGGATGCTGGCTGAGTGTCCGATTGATCAGCAGAGATGGCACTCTCACTGCCCAGGGAGCATCAGAGCAATGGCTCCTGCTGTTTTATGGACCTGAGGGCTGGGAGGACGAGAGGTCTAGGATGGAACAGGTAAGAATACTGAATCAGAGAGGATTAAAGTCTATGGGGACTTCCCCTCTCACCTTCCCAATAAAACATCTCAGCAAAGATGCCTGTGAAAGATCTCATTTTGATTTTCCTGTTTCCCCATATGGAGGCTTCTAAATGGAGGTACCCGAGCTGGGAATGCAGCTGTGCTCAGGAGCAGGACTGCCCAGGGAAGGCTGACTATAGTCCATAGTTTACATTAGGGTTCACTGTGTTGTACGATCTTATGCTTTTATTAAAAAAAAAATATTCTATCCTTGACCACAGCTCCCTTCAGAGACTGCGCTGCGTGGCTGTGTACCACGTTTCACGTGGGGAGGGCAGCTTTCCCACATGAAGGCTGACAGGTAACGCCTCCGTAATTGCTTATGTTTGAACTTGAAAAATTACAAATAGGATTTTGGCCCAGAACAGGAATCCTCAAAAATTTGCTAGCGCAATAATTTCTAGAACTCTTTTAGCTGGGTATGATGTGGTAATCTCAATATTTTAACAAACCTGTGACTCTCCTAGCGCTATAGACTGGGTCTTTAGATGCCATTTAAGAAGTTCAAAGTGATCTTTAAACTTTCCGCGTAAACGGTTCTCAGGGGGCCACTTGCCCTTCTATCAACAAATGCTCCAACAACTGTAACAAACGAAAAGTGGTCAGGTGACTCTTGAAAAATATAAGTTTGGGTTAATATAAGTCTAGGATGTAGCTCACTGGGAATGTCTTCTCTCCTTTCTACTAAGTACAGATTACTTTAAACTCATTTATACAATATCTAGAAGAATAAAATATCTTTTTTTCCTCTCCATGGAAGTTTAGATTTTGATTTTTCTGTCTAAGAATATACCCAGTCTATTTGTCTGTTGCGTCTAGCTCTCACTCAATAAATATTTGATGAATTGATGAATGTCTATAAAAACAGAACATATTGGTATCCCTATCTCAAATAATATTAATCTAAACCAAACAGTTTAGCAAGACATATTAGAAATCATCTAAACATCTACTTGTCAGGCACTGTACTAAATTCTGGGAGCACAAAGCTGGATAAGTATATTTTATTAGCACATTTTAGACTAGAAACTGCTTGCAGTAAAGTATTAATGATGTTCCATAATTACTAATAGCTGTTGGCAAATGTGTATTTCATATACCTAATATCAATGGACGCTCAGTTCATCTCTATCTACCTCTGAAAAATACAATTGAGAAGATATTACAACTCATATGTGTGATCTTATATGGGTATGTGAATAATGTACTGGTTAAGAGTACAACTCTGAACTTAAATTCTGGCTCCTTTGCTAGCTCGATGGTTTTGACTAAGTTCTTCTAAACTTCAATTTCTTAAACTTTAAAGTGTGGGAATAATGGTAACACACATCTTTAGGGTCACTGTGACGATTAAGTGGTATAATCTATATCCGGAACAGATTCAGTACTTATGAATATCTGCTGCTATTGTATTGATGGTAGCATCAGGTTTTCAGAACAGAAAGGCTTAATAAGGGCAGTGAATTCTTTGTAGGTAAATGGTACCAGGTTAAGGCTGTGTTTGTACAGTAATTAAACTAAGATTGAGGAAATGTAGTTCACTTTAAAAAAAAATGAGGATGACGACTGGTGCAGGTTAAGGGGTACTTAAAGCTCCCCGAGGCCTCCATAGTAGTAAGGAGGAGACTTCAGGCTAAATTTTGTTGGTTGCTGTATTTTCCAATTTTTTTAGTATTGTAGAAACAGAACTGATGATCATAAAAATAACACCCTCACTCTCTTGACTGATTTAAATGAATATTCTAAAGAATATTAGAGGCTTCAGTAGGAAACCTCACTGCCAGCACTCACTTAGTCACTCATTTATTCATCCACTCATTTATTCATGTATAAAAGAGTAGTAATGTCTAATGTTCATGAAGGAGCATGCATTGCTCTCTCACACCAGTATTATTATAACCACCACATTAAGACCTAATCTATGAAAAAAAACAAGTTCTATTTGAACCTCCTGCTAGGATAAGAAAGAAATGCATGTTGCTGAGTAAGCTGTTTCCTGAAAAATAGAAAAAAGACAATGATCAGTCTATGCCAGCCAGCAGGTGATTCTATTGATGACTTTGCACGATTGTGTGCAGTGGGGAGACATAGCAGGATAGAATGCTGAATTAAATTTAGGCTGATTTTCTTGAATATTTTGGCACATTCTCTATACTTAAATACAAATGGTGAAGAAGGTGGTAAAGCACAAACATTATCAGAAACTATAAATTGCAAAAAATTTATTAACTGCATTGCAGGCTTAAATGTGGCCCAAGTAAATGCTGTCCAGCGTAGGAATTTCGTTTGTGGGGTTGGTTCATTGCAGCAATAACTCTGCTTTCATTCTCCAGTTGTATAAACATCATTTTGCCACAGCATGATGTATATACATACATATATATATATATATATATATATATATATATATTCTATGATATATGTGTAATTTTAACCTATCATCATTGCCTTGTCATTAGTTTCAAAATCCTGTCCCTCTGGGAATAAATTACAAAAAAATTGTCAGCTTAGCCATCATTGTCGAAGACTAGCACACCTTGCATTTCCCAACTATTTCTAAACTCAGTGTACTCTTCTAGGGACACATTTGCACTGTGGGGTTCCCAGTTTGAAATGACAAGATCTGAACACAATTGGAGCAGCATTTGTAAACCTCTGGATTCTCCTATGACTATTTTTCCCTATTGGCTGTGCATCTTGTTAGTGCTATGCTTGAATCCACACAATTAGAGCAGTAACGCAGCACTTTCATTCTCAGTTATCTATGGCTCCTGCTAAGACAGATCAACTTGGAGAAAATGTCTGTGCCATCTATTTTATCACCCAAAGACAAAAACTTAGAAACCTTCCAGCAATTATTTCAAGCCATCCCAAGGCTCATAGGAAGGGCCCAACTGCCCTTCAGGACTCAGAAAAAAGAGCTGAACTAAGGATGTTAGGACAGGTTAAGACTGATCAAAACTGACAATCAGACAGGAAGGACCAATTAAGATGACTGCAGAAAGGGAATGCAAGATACTAGAGAAGCAGGGATATTAGATTTGTTTTCTTTTTCATGTGAGGTTTAGAAAATTGCATGTAATATTTTCATTATAACTTAAGTTTTTTTTTATCTTAAACTTATTTCCCCTCTATCATGTCAGTTAACAGAGCAGAGATTATGCCCACTATTTTTTGCTGTGAATTAAAATGTGAAAAGAATTTCTTTAAATTTAGTAGGGGGAAGATTGAAATATCTTTACTGGGTTTGAATACAATTAGCTTATAAGAGCTTTTAGTTAATTTGGAGGCTAGTTTCTTTTGTAAGATGGTTTTGGATATTGAGTAAAAATACTGTGAATGCTTAAGTTTGGGAAAGGAAGGACTTGACAACAGAATGAAGTACTCTAAATAGTAATTCTAAAAATTCCCTACACTTAGGCACCATTTGAGAGGCTTTAAAAATCTCACTGAGGTACACACCAGATATTTCAGTTTAGTCATTGTGGGATGTGGCTTGCTCAGCTGGACTTTCTAAGCTTGTCAGGTGCAACAAAATTGGATAAGCGCCACCCTAAAGATTTCATTCTTTATATACACGCACTCACACATACACACATACACACACACACACACACACACACACACACACAAATATAAATATTAAAATAGCACAAAGTTAGACAGACGATTTGATTATGGAGTGCTTCTTGGCAGGAAAGAAAAAGGATTTATGAACGTGGTATTATTTGTCACAAATAGATCAACAACATTCTGCTATGATTAGTAATCAACTATCAACTATACAGAATGGACTTTGTAATGGTGTCCAGTGTACTGTAATAGACCCACAATGTTTAGAAGCTGGGATATTTAAGACTTCATCACTCTAAAAATATCTATTGAATTTTAACATATTTTAAGATGCTAATGATTATAAGATTTATGATTATTTTATCTTCCAGTGTAAAAGAAAAAAAAAAGATGACACTGTCATTTAAACAATGATACCATCAATTGTAAAAAGCATCCGAATTTCAAAGAGAATAAACCTGGAAAAACAGTGGGGCCTAGAATTGATTAAAACGATAATGCTGGCTTTGGAGGTTAGTAGTAAGATGAATAATCTAATAAATTTTTTTCTATCATTGGGGAAATGGGCACTGGAAGAGTGATCATAAAGCCAGAAATAACTATGAAGAACCTGATTTGTCTCTCACGCTGGGAGGTTGCAAAAGAAAATACTAATAGCTAAAATTAAAGGAGTTTGTATAACACTAGTTAGAGTAATGGCAAGCATAGATGCAGTCTGATTATGTTTATTTCTCTTTTTTTGAGGTAGTAGACATATAACTTGTCCATATTAAAACATAAGGTTTAAATTATATGGCTTAAAAATTAACACATTTGGTGGAACAATTTTTACAATACAACAATATGTGGGGGCAAAATATTCTCAAGGATTTATGTTAATTATGATCCGTCTCCATATTTTTCTGTAAAATATATGGCCTTTACTGTACTCCCTAACAAATGCACTGTTGAAACACATTTTTCCATCACCAATTCAATCCCATCTGTTGACATATTTCTTCGTTAAGAAAACGTTTACTCTTCAAAAAAAGAAGCTATTTGACACTTTTAAGAAAATTTTATATAGATTTATATTTATCCAAACCTATTCTAAGAATTATGATTTTGGAAGATTGAAATATACAGTTTATTTTTAAATTTCTATGGGCTTTGACCTCAAGAGTTTCACAGGTAGGGATTGATACAAACTTGTTTACAAACTTGTTACAAGTTACAAACTTGCTGGGTACCATGGTTAATTTGCTAGCAGTACAGCAGTGAAGAAATAAACTAATTTCCTATTCTTGTGTTTTCTCAATTCTACATCTTACATAGTCAAGCAAATTGTATGTCTTTGTTTTTATCTGCCAGTTTCAGAAGACCTCACTTAAACTGGTGCAAACAGAAAGGAAACGAACTTGCTCACAAACCAGAGATTCAGAGGGAGCCAGGACGCCAGCCCTGAGAGGTCCTGCGGTTCCAGCTGAGTCTGCTTGCTTCGTGACTTTGTCCTCCTCCAAGTGTGACTGAGGAAATTCTGAGCCCCATATTTATAGAAAAGTCCAAAGAAGGGAAAGAGATAGAAAGTAGCTTCTGGAAGTATTCCCTGAATGTCTCAAGAAACTTTCTGAGAAAATTCCTTTTCACATCCCACTGTGCCGAGGTGGGTCTGTGCCTTAACCTGTCATTGGCAAGGAGGGTGGGCTTCCTTTTAGACTAATCCAGTCCACTTGTGGCCACGGAAATACTCACCTTTACTTGAGACAGAAGGGCCTCGTGGGGGAGGAGCGTATTCCTGAACATGATTACGATTCTCTTAGCAAGGCAGTTTGGGGAATGGATGTTAAGTGCGCAACAGATGATACCCTCTACAAGGGACTATCGTGGCACAAGGGCTTGTAAATTGGTTAAATTTGAAAACAATTACATACCCATCACATATGTCATATTAACACAGGTAAATTATATTTACTAACATGAAAAATGACAGACACTAACTTAAAAATCAAGTTATAAACATTGCTTTTAAATCATATAAAATATACAAATACTGAGGCATCTTTATGCAGATATCAAAATACATGTATATGATAGCTACACACTCACACATATGAGTAGAGATAATTGGTATTTAGAGATATACCAAAAATTTTTATTTTGAAATATAAGTGAACTATTCTATGCATATCTTGGAGTGGAACAATCATGAGAAATTTTTATGTTAAAAAATATATTAGGCAAATCACTTTAATTTAGTATTGAAGTTAATGTTTAATATTGAAAAAGCAAAATGCTGTGATTATTAATAACTATGAAAGCTGTTAAGTTTTGTAAAAATTATTGTGAATAACTTTTAAATAGCTAAATTGGGAAACAGATTGGCAGCTAATATGATTACAAAGCTCATTTTCTAGATAACTTTTGAAATAACATAATATTCTTTCCAAGTCAATAAACTATTTAAATTAATTAGGTAGATTAATAAATATTAGATTATAACATAATTCAATATTTGTTGAAATGTTATATGATTATATGAATGTCACGTTATTAAACAACTCTTACAAATTGCATTTCATGTTTAGCTGTTCAATTCAATTTAGGATGTAATGTTTTCAAAAGCCAACAATCTGGGTGGGCAATGGTAGTGCAGTGGCAGATTTCTCGCCTGCCATGCCAAAGACCCAGGTTCAATTCCTGGTGCCTGCTCATGCCAAAAAAAAACTTAAAAAAAAAAAAAACAGTGATCTTACCTGGGAATTTTGTATATCTTTTGATAATGTAGAAACAGGGTAATGATAACTTTGCCAGAACAAAATTTCATGGAGAAGAAAGTAGCCGAAATCACGAACAACTTAATAAACAATCATCATCTGTCATTATCATCATCATCATATGAAGAGTTTGAAGAAAAGAAAACAAGTGTGTGGAGAAACTGAGATCTTCTAAAGTATTTCTCTTCTGCTAAGCATCTGGTATCAGTGAGACCCTATATAATTTTATTTTTAGAAATGTAAGATATAGGGACTAGGTCACTCTAGCATCGGATAGTGCTGATAATTTACTGATTCAGCATTATAATTTCTGATTTTTCAAATGTATAACTAAATTTTTCAGTAATGAAGGTAAAAACAATTATTTTAAGCAAAATTTTTAATTTATTTTATACTGCAGAAATTCTTTCTGCAAAGGTGATATTTAACTTTGAACTTATTTGGCCACCTTACACAGAACAAAATATGTACTTGGAGGGACCTTTTATGTGTGCATGTGTGTGAGTACGCATGTACATGAATATGCATATATTCAAATATATGTGTGCATATATTGTTTCTATATATTGTATATATCTGTGTGTATGTGTACGTATGCATATACATATATATGTGTGTGTTCCTTTAAATTTATGGAAAGAGAGAAAGTGTGAAAGAAGAAGGTGATGATGATAACAAAGAAGAGGAGGAGAACGCAGAAAAATTAATTCTGGAAAGCTTTTAAAATTGTTCATAGCAAATACGTCTGCAGGGAGTCATTAATGGGACTTTTATTCCCAATGTATAGATTTCTCTTTCGAATGTTTTATTTTTAGCATTGATTATTTTTCTAATGAGAAGAACCCAGTGATGGGAAAGCTCTGCAGACTGTAGCTTTATAAGGTAAAGGCTAAGTTCTTCTTAAGGATCTTATTAGAGGATGTTCACACCACAGCAATCATCCAATTAAGACTGAAAGTAAGGTTAAAATCCCATTAGGGCAATTATTCAGTTAATTGCTCTGGTGTGAGCATGTAGTCATATTTTAAGAAATGTGGAACATCAACCTGTATCTACAGGGGAAGAAGGTCAGGGCCATCTCCCCAGCAAACCAATTTAAAAGATTTAAGTGAGGCATTTTATAAGCCAAGAAAGAATCACTTTTTGAAAAATTAGCATTTAAAAGGAGAGTACTTAATTAGCACTGGCCACTAATCCCAGACACAGACTTAACACCGTGCAGAAATATCAAAAGCAGAGTATTTTTACAGTAGGATGACCACTGGAAGAGTTGGGATGTGTCATCACACAAAGCATGGTTATTATTTAACTATTCATTCATTCATTCATTAAGTAAACACTTATGGCATGTCTGGTAGTTAGGACAAACAAGGTTTTCTGCAGTCACTAGAAAGCGCAATTTCATGTGGTCATGCAAAAGGGAAGAATTAGAAGAGATAGAATGGGATTCCCTGCAGCTTTGCAAACTGTAGGGATTCAAACGACACTTGGAGTCATGGATTCACACCCACCTTGGGTAGTAAACCACTGTCATTTACACTGTTCTGAAGAAGTTGTTTGTTTGTACCTTTTCAGCTATTAAATGGCATCTTTGTAATGTCCCTCTGTGGCCCAGTATTATGTGCAAACAAATCACTACTTAATATCAAAAAAAAGAAAGATGGTTTGTTCTTAGGATATACCACAAGTTGTGTTGTATAGCTGAGCACAGAAATATTTGCTTTGCCTCTAAAATGCCACTAAAATTCAAAACAAACCAAAGATGCCAGTATTGTTTGCCTTTTCCTTTTTTTTTTCCTTTCCTTTTCAGTTTGGCATTGATTTTGCACAGATAAGCAATTGTGGCCTTTTTCATCCTGTACTTTCTGCATCACTGAAAAGTCCATGGCATTGAATGGGTCTGCTTCCCAAAAGGGGAAAATCAGACCTCTTTTTTTTTTATTGCATTTGCAGAATTGCTCCAAGCATGAGATTCTTATTAACTATGCATCCTTGATTTAAAGAGACACTCTGGAATTATTTCAGCTTCCTGGGACAAAAACAGGAGAAACTTGTTACCCAATAACTAAACAGGATATGCCAATTTATTTGACCTAATTAATGTTTTATCCACTGTTTGTTATTTTCCTTATATATTGAAAGCTATGTTTATTTCCAAAATTATATAATATAGTTTATATGAATGCAGATTTGTAATAGCATTTAATGGCAAAGTCCAACTTACTTGTTTTCAGTGTAACTTCATTATTACAATATTTCCTAAAGCACTGAAAATAGTTTAAGAAAAGTCTTTCCTAAGATTCTGAAAGAAAGAAATTATTAGTGAATTGGCAGACAAAACTCTATATTGATCTACTTTCTTGCCTGCCTTTGCATCACTTTGAGTATTTAATCTCTCCCAGAATTTGAGCTTTGTCCCAAATTCTGGAATCCATCTTGTTCTTAGCCTTTTCATCAGTAATCCACCAGATCAGAATTAAGTCAGATTTGCTGTTTCTACCCCTCTCATTTTTTTTAGTTTCATTCTAGTAAATAACTCTGCATCCTTTACCTGTGTGGAAGGGAACATTTAAACATCCCTTTCCAATAGTTTTCCTGTCTCCCTTTTATCTAAGCAGAGTGTGCATCGTATATGCAATTAGTTTGTGAAATTTCAAATACACCCGTTCTCTCTCCTGGATATGATCAAAACAAATAACCTTACATTTTACATATGTATTGTTCATGTTTATACTACATAAGATGTTTATAATGTACTTTAGTTTATGCATTTTATATTTATAGATACAAATTACTATTAGGGTGATATAAAGCAAATTATTTACACTATACTTTATGGAGCAATAAGATATTATCAAGGTCAGTGTTAACTAATTGAACTCTGCCTTTTGTAAGCTGAATTTAGAACTTACCTCTATAGATATGCCTCCTGTATTAGTTTGTTATCATTGTTATAACAAATTACCAAAAACCTAGTGGCCTATATCAATGTAAATCTTACAGTTTTTGTAGGTCAGAATTCTGACAGTATCCCATGTTTCACTGGGATAAAATCACGGTGCTGGTAGGGCTATGTTCCCTGGAGACTCTAGAAAATTCATTTCCTTGCCTTTTTCTGCTTCTAGAGGCTTCCCACATATCCAGGCTGGTACCCTGCTTACATCTTCAAAGTCAGAAATAGTAGGTCAATTTCTTTTCACATTGCGTCATTTTGACCTTTTCTTCTATACCGCTGTTCCACTTTTAAGAACTCTTGTGATTGTTTGGCACCCACCAGGACAATCCATGATATTCTTCCACCTTTACATCCAAATCCTTTCATCTGTAAATTCTCATTTTCCATGTAAGGTAACATATATCCAGGTTCCAGAGGCTATTATGATGTATACATCTTTGGGCTCCCCTTACCATAGCTTTATTATTTGTTTCTGGTAGTATCATAGCTATGGATAATGAATCTTGTCTTGCCTTGCCTCTCCTAAGAGCTGATAGGTGTTGGTAACCCTCAGCTAAAGATTGACTCTTATGACTATGACTCCTCTATTTACTACTGAATTTTCTTGTCCACCAGTCTGAACCACTGCCCAAGGAATCACATGCTCCATCCCAGAAGGTAAGAGGACTTGACATTTTTTCATATGGTAACCAGCTGCAAAAAAGCCTCCTTTCATGGGGGGAATGTGTCCTTCTTGGGTTGGTACATATGAAAATGATGAATTGTCATGGGAGGTGTAAAGGCTTAGTCATTTTAGTCCAACTCATCTCAGAACAACCATTCTAACCTCAGAGCTCCACTGCCTGGTTGACCAATGCTGGTTTGACTTCCATCATATTTGAACTTTTCCTGCTATTTCAGCCTTCTTTCTTTCCCCACTTTCATGAGATTTCACCAAGGAAACTCCTTAATAAATATTCTACAAGCTAATCTATATTTCAGAGTCTGCTTTCCTGGGAACCCAATTTGCATTCCCTGCTGCCCCCTTCAAATTAGTTTCTTTCCAAACTAACAGAAATACATTTACACTTGTCCTTGTAAGTTGCAACGCAAACATTCTTTCCTCCTCAAGGTCTTCCATAACCACCCCGGGCAAGCTGAGTTATTCCTCCCATACTCTCTCATAACGCCAGACATGGGACTTTGTCATAGCAAGTAATATCCTGAATTGATAAATTGTATTCTCTTCCTACAAGAATATGTTTTCCTTGAGAACAGAGACTGTGTCTCTTTCTTGCTCCTTAATGTCTAACACAGTGTTGGGCCTAAAGAGGGTTAATAAATAGTTTTAAATGACTGTAAACCTAAATAGATGGCCCGTTCTGCACCCATTGAACCCCTGATTCAGTTAGGATTCATTGTGTTGCAATACATGCTGAGTCAGCACAACATATCCACTCTTGTTTGCTTTAACCTCCATCCAATCATTTCCCCCCCACATGATTTAAGAACAATGAAGTGGCCACATACCAGACAAGGTAGATTAAAGTTCTACCATTTAAAATGCTTGTTACAATTTTTCTACCTATTTTTCTTATAGGTTACTCCTCAATTCCCAATTAAATTGTCTTTCTAATGCATCTATTTATAGGTTACACTTAGCCAGTGTCTGGTTAGTTCAAGGCTATTTCATTCTGGAATTATTGAAAGATAACAAAATCTATAATAGACAAATGTCAGTGAGCATTACCTACCTGTCAGTAGAGCTGAGTTCATTATAATGTTTATGGGCCTGCTTCCTTGCAGAGAAATTTTCTATATTCAATCAGAAAAAGTAGAATACCAGTGAGAATTCTTCTTGCCTCGCTCTCACATCTCTGGTTCACTACAAATTTTTCACTCTTTATTTCAATGGCTTAAGATTTAGGAATAACCTTCAATTATGTCAGGTAACACTTGACAATGCATGCAGGACAAGCATGAGAAAAATCTGGTATAACTGATCACCATGATAAAAATTTTGTTTTCCAATCACATATGGCGCCACTTTTTCATACTCCACTGAACTACTTATTGTGCTAGTTTGAAACAGTTATGTACCCCCAAAAAGCCATGCCCTTTTCCTAATCCGGTCTTGTGGGGGCAGACCTATTGTTTAAGGTGGGACATTTTTATTAGGCTGTTTCCATGTAGATGTGACCCACCCAATTGGGGTGGGATCTTTTGATTAAGTGGTTTCCAAGGAAATGTATCTTTTTTTGCCAATTCAAGGTAACTCTTAATCCACTTAAGGGAGTCCTTTAAGAGAAAATCATTTTGGAAAAATTTCAGAGTGGACACAAACAGAGAAGTTTGGAGATGCAGAAAGAAGATGCTCCCAGGGAAGCTGTTTGAAAACAGAAGTCAAGGGACCAGTAGATGTCAGCCACATTCCTTCCCAGATCTGCCTTTCTTGAGTCAAGTTATCTTTTTTGGGATACCTTGGTTTGGACAGTTTTATGGTGTTAGAACTGTAAACTTGTAACTTAAGAAATTTCTTTTATAAAAGCCAATCCATTTCTGGTGTATTGTATTTCCAGCAGCATTAACAAACTAAAACACTTATCTCCTCCTATTTGGTATGGTTATACTATCATTACCTGAAGGCTATTATAGTAGTTAATTTTATTATTCAATGCATTATTGTTTTGTCTGATTTCATAATTTCCATACTTTATAAAATAAAGATGATTGCTCAAATATTATTTAAAAATTGGAATAATTTAAGCTCTAAATTGGATTTTAAGTGTTATTTTCATTAAATTAAATATGATCTGCATATTTAATAATGATGTCAATTTTTAAGAACTTAAAAAATCACATGTGGAACAAAACTAAACTAATATTAATTTCGTAAATTGAAAACTTAAAATTTTAAATGGTAATCTGTTTTTTAAAAGTACAAGTGTATCTTGGAGATATTGAAAGTTTGGTTCCAGATCACCCCAACAAAGAGAAAATTGGAATAAATCAAGTCACAAAAAATTTCGGCTTCCAAGTCCACATAAAATTTATGTTTACACTACAGTGTAGTCTATTAAATGTGCAATAGCATTATGTTGAAAAAAACTAAACTATATAGATACCTTAATTTAAAATATTTTATGGCTAAAACATTGCTAACCATCACCTGAGCCATCAGGGAGTTGCAGTCATTCTGATGGTGGAGAGTCTTGCTTCAGCATTGATGGCTACTGACTAATCAGGTTGCAGTTGCTGTGGCAATTTCTTAAAATAAAGCAACAATGAAGTTTTCTGCATGAATTGACTCTTCCTTTTACTTGAACACTTAGAGACCATTGTGGAATTATTAATTGCCTTAATTTCAATATTGTATTGTTTTAGGGAATAGAGAGGCCTAAGAATATGGAAAGAGATGGGGGAATGGCTGGTTGTTGGAGCAGTTGGAAAGCACACATGTATTCATTAACTTTGCCAGCATATATGGGCACTTTTCTTAACACCCCATAATAATTATGATAGCAACATCAAAGATCACAGATCACCATAACAGATATGATAACAATGAAAATGTTGAATTATTGGGATAATTACCAAAATATGACATAGAGAAATGAAGTGAGCATATGCTGGAAAAATGGCACCAATAGACTTGCTTGATGAAGGCTTGCCACATCTTCAGTTTGTAAAATCACAATATCTAATACTGGACAAAGGCAGTGAATGCTCTTCCCTTGGCTCAAATGACCAAATCCTGAGACCAAGGTTTCAAACAGAAAGAGTTTATTGTTAGGCATGAAGCAGGGAACGGATAGCTTAGCAGCTAAAAAAATCTGTCTTCCTAATCTAGGGGCTTCATGGTTTTTATGGATTCTAATAAGGGAAGATGGCATTATTACAACTTCAAACAGCAAGTACAAGCAGAAAGGAAAGGCAACAGAGTTATCATTTCAATAGCAAAAAATAGACAGAAACCATTTACAAACGTAAATGAGTGAAACTGGTCTGGAACCAGTTAATGGCTGACTCAAGTTCCTCTATCAGCATTACAGCCCTTGCCTTTACAAATTTCTAAAGTAAGAAAATGGACAAAAGGCACAGATAAGGGCTTTTATAATCATTCTCAGGGATCAAGGTAATACAAAGCACAATAGAGTGAAATGCAATTAAATGAGGTATACCTTAAAAACCTAAGAATGGAAAATATGGTATGATTAAAGAAAAACAGAAAAATAATCAATCACATGGCTTTCTTTTTAAATTAAATACTCATGCATTTGATACAGAGGATAAGGGATTGAAATAATTATTTAAAGTATTGACAAGGTGTCTCTAGTCACCTCAGCTACCATGAAACCATCTCAATACCTTGAAGCAAATTGCCATTGCAGTTATTGGGAAGATGGTAGGAGCACAGCTAAAGAAATCTGAGTCACACATTCGCTACTCTGACTTTTGTCCTAGCAGTGAACTATCCCTGCTCTGATTAATCAACAAGATGGGGACAACATCCCTTGTCTTTCTCCTAATGCTACTTGTTTCCAAATTAAACCTCAAATGAGTGCTTCAAATCTAGAATCCTATTGTGGTAGTTAGATTTAGTTGTCAACTAGGTGAAGGCACCTAGTTCTGTTGCTGTGGACATGAGCCAATGGTACGTGAACCCAATCTGTTGCTCATTATATCTGCAGTCAGCTAGGAGGCATGCCTGCTGCAATGAATGATGTTTGACTTAATTGGTTGGTGCTTAAATAAAACAGCACAATGCAGCACAGCCCAAGCAGCTCAGCATACCTCAACTCAGCACTCACAGCTCAGCCCAGGCCTTTGGAGATGCAGAAAGGAATCAGCCCGGGGAAAGTTGCTGGAACCCAGAGACCTGGAGAGAAGGACAGCAGAGATTGTCCTGTGCCTTCCCACATAAGAAAGAACCTCAGATGAAAGTTAGCTGCCTTTCCTCTGAAGAACTAATGAAATAAATCCCCTTTTATTAAAAGCCAATCCATCTCTGGTGTATTGCATTCTAGCAGCTAGCAAGCTAGAATGATTTTGGTACCAGAGGTGGGGTGCTGCAGCAGTTTGCAAATACCACATATGTTAGAATATTTTTTGGGGTGGCTAAGGGGAAGATTTTGGAGGAACTGTGAAGAGAATGATGGAGAAGTTCTGGAGTGCTTGAAGAGACGTTGGTGTAAACGGAACCACTGCCAACCTGGACAAAGGTGGACACAAAAAGGAGAAATTGAAGTTTGCAAGTGAGAACCATGGAAGCTCAGTTCTGAAGCCAAGAAACCTTGGCTAGGAGTGTGAGCCCACCCATATACATGGAGAGTGTGAGTTTACCCTGAAGGGCGAGGATGAGTCTCCCACGTTGTTGCAGTGGAAGAGTCGTGCAGCCTCAGGCCTTGGAGAAGGTAGAGCGTGCTCCTTGGGGGACTGGGGAGAACCTGGCTGCCACCACATGGAAGGTTTGAGCGTGTGCCCCCAAATGGCAGAGAGCCCAGGTGTGGCCCCGATGCCTGGAGGGAGTAGAGCCAAGAAAAGGTGGTCTCCTCAATGTTCCCCGAAGTTGATTTAGAAAGAGGCGGGCCACTGCATAGACCCTTGGAAAGGGTGTGACAGCCACTTTCTAAAGCTGAAGGATGAATGACTTTCAGACTTTGAAATCCAGTGGTGTTTGCCCTGCAGGTTTTACATCTGTGTTCCTTCCAATTTCTCCCTATGGAAATGAAAGCCTTTATCCTGTGAATATCTTCCTTTGTCTATTGGCATCAGACAACTTGTTTTGAGATTCACAGGTCCACAGTCAGAAGATAATTTTTTGCACCTTAATATTGTTTAAGGTGATGCATGTAGTTGCCAAGTCGACAAGGGGTGGACATGTGGTAGTTAGATTCAGTTGTCAACTTGGCCAAGTGAAGGCACCTAGTTCTGTGGCTGTGGACATGAGCCAATGGTATGTGAAACTTATTTGTTGCTCATTACATCTGCAGTTGGCCAGGAGGCATGCCTGCTGCAATGAATGAAGTTTGACTTAATTGGTAGGTGCTTAAATGAGAGAGCACAACACAGCGCAGCCCAAGCAGCTCAGTACACCTCATCTCAGCACTTGCAGCTCAGCCCAGGCCTTTGGAGATGCAGAAAGGAATCACCCCGGGGAAAGTTGCTGGAACCCAGAGGCCTGGAGAGAAGGCCAGCAGAGATAGTCCTGTGCCTTCCCACATAAGAAAGATCCTCAGATGAAAGTTAGCTGCCTTTCCTCTCAAGAATTAATGAAATAAATCCCCCTTTATTAAAAGCCAATCTGTCTCTGGTGTGTTGCATTCTGGCAGCTAGCAAACTAGAACACCTATCTTCAGGGATATGTGGGAAATGTGATTATTAGCTTTCTAGTCTATGAGCATAAGGTTGGCTTGGATATTGAGGAAAACTAAAGTGTCTGTTAAATTGGTTATCCTACAACTTTTCCTTCTAATTCATGATAATTAGATGTTAATCAAATTTTCCAGTATTTAGAATGACAATAATGCTGATCAAAAATACCTAAGTATGAATAACATTGAAGCATAGAGCTTGGTGTCTTCTATATACAATAAAAAATTTCCTTTGCAGGGTATGCTGATTTTGTAAAATTTCTGAATTTGCTCCAAAGAGACCTCCATTGGGGAATGAAATTGAGATAGTGATAAAACTATTGATGAACAATGAGTTAAAATCATACTTTTTCCTATTTAAAGATCTTGTTACAGATGGTCTTACTTACTTCTGAATATAATAAGGGTAATTGGAAATAAGAATTGACATCCTAAAGTTCTTATCACATGCTGAGTGCAAATCTGTTTTACCAATCCAGCTCCTCCTAAAGACCTTGTCATTGGTAGCTTTCTCTTTTGGACTCAGAAGCTACATGAAGCCATCTCATTTATGAGTTGTACATTTCAGAGTCTTTCACTCATAAACGGTCTTGAATGATTGTCTCAAGGACACCAATATCCTTATGACTGTAGAAGAATTTCTCAGGAAAAATAAAACAACAGAATTCAATTGAACACATGAGGCTGGATTTATAGTAATTATGATTTAAAATAAATTTATTTAATACAATCTTATTTGATAACACCCTAGTTAATGCTACCTATCTAAATCACTCAACAGCCAACAATATTCAGGGTTAGCTGTCCTGGGAAATCACAACATCTCAGGGATTTAGAAAAAAATTCAGAAATCAGTTTGGAAGATTTGCATCTTTTTATTATATCCTGTTAGAACCTGAACATAGCAATAAAAATTAAGTTCAACTGACAAACACAGTTGTCTACTCCCTTAGAATCTCAAAACTGCTAAAATTTTTGTAGTTGGGAAAGTCATACTTAAGAAAGAGCATCATAACATACATGGGTCACGGTAAAATAAATAGAAGTAACAAGCCAGAATCAAGGTATCAAATTGTTTGAGATCCCTTGCTTAAGGAGAAGAGGTAAAATTGCTCTGTCTAGCCTAGCACAGAGGCTGAAGAGCCAAGGATGATGGTCATTTGGATAAAGTACATCTTAGTTTGTCAGGGCTACAATGAAAAACACCTCAGACTGGTTTTCTTAAACCATAGAAACACATTGTGTCACAGTTCTGAAGGCTAGCAGTTCAAAATCGAGGTATCAGTAGGCCATGCTTTCTCTGACATCTGTGGCAATATGGTGGTAGCTTATTGGAAATCCATAAGTCAATCTGCCTCTATCACGTGACCATCTGTTCCTTTCTGTTTCCTACTACTGCTCTTTCCAAATTTCCTCTGCTTATGAAGACTTCAATCATACTAAGTCCCATCTTATTCAGTTTCCCTTCACCCTAATCAGTAAAATTTTCAAAGATCCCTTCTGAAAATGAGTTCATATCGACAGGATGAAGGATTTGGATTTCAAAATGCCTTGTGGAGGAAATGATTCAATTCATAATTAAAGGGAACATTTCCATATACTGGCATATTTTTTTAACCAAATTTTCTAGAATTTTCCAAGAAATTATAGATCTGTAGAAACTCTGGTTTCAAACTATAAAATGTATTTGATTCAAAGAAATAAAGGATATATATTTAATGTAGGTTTATTCTTCATTACAAGAGATCCAAAGGCAACTAGAGATACACATTTTCATCTGCTTCCCAAATTATTATCAAGCATTACTAGATCTTTTTTTTTCAGATTCATCTCTTACTTCATATATTTCTAACCAAATTTTATACTTAAATAAAGCTATTATGGACTCCTAAAGATTTTTTTCCCATTTGAAGTTTTAAAGAATATTTCCATTTTGGGTGTATTCTGTTTCACTAAGATTATTACAAATAATTTTGAGCTTACATTTCCCTGCAGTTCTCTTCCCTTTCATTCAGTGAACCTATTAGAAGCACTACCCAGGGTCCAGGTACACTGTGATGCACAGGAAATTTTAAAAGAACAAGGTTCTTCTCTTCATGCAGTTTCAAATATTTAGCAGAATATTCACTCTTATCAATGGATAGTTTAGTTACAAGATAAATATTTATTTAGTAGATGAGATAAGTATCAGGTAACTTGTTGTATTTCAAAAATGCATACTGAAAATATCAGTCCATGTGATTGCATGCATTGAGTTTAGACAATGATTGAACATCTGCTAAATTTTTTGTATTTCACTAAAAATTATCTTTATCCTTCATTACAACAATATTTGAAGTCAGCATTATTATTCTTATTTCTCATATAAAAAAAGAGGCTCAGTGAATCTGGACAATGTGTCTAAGATTAACATGCTAGAAAGCAGTAGAACTGGGATATATAAACAGTAGATAATGATTAGAATTAGGATCTTAGAGTATTTTCTGATCAATAATACATTTCCAGTGAATCTCAGAGGTAGAGGTAGGATTGCTAATGCAAACAAAGGTTGGGGTAAAGTAAGCAGACTTTCGTATGTTCACACTTATAAAATTAGATATGTCAAGGGACATCTTGTAAATATAAGTGGAAACATTAATGAGAGTCAATGCACCAAGAATCAAGAAACACTAAGTGAAAAAAAAAAAAGGAGTGAAATAATAAAAGATAACTTTTGTCTGTCCAGGACACCTGTGGCATCTTTCAGATGGTACCAACTGATATGATAAGATTCCACTTTGCAACATTATTTAATGAATTATTAGAGTTTTTTTTTTGTAATTCTGTTGTTATTAAGAAATTTTAAGAAATATGCAGGACCATTTGGTTATTTCTTCTAGAAGGCCTGAATATATTTGTTAGCTGCATGCTTTTACAGAAGCTTGGTACACATGTAGAGCATTTGAGATGGTCTGTGGGAGCCTTATTTTTTAGAGTAATTTATTATAAATAATATGGTATAATTATATAATTATATATAGATTATTAGTATCTATAGATTAATAAATATATTTATAATAATATAGATTAATTAAATATCCTTCTTTTAGTAACTTTCAGTAAATATTTGATGAGTAGATTATACTAAAAGAAGGATTTTAAATGTTAAAATATTGTCACTGTCTTAAAGCAGTTGCCGGAATGCGATATACCAGAAAAAGAATGGCTTTTAAAATCTGCCTTCAGGCCAAAGCCACTAGTCTACTTTGCCAGCTTATCTGCCATTTTAAAACAAGGATCACCTTCCTTTCAGTCTGCAATAACACATGTCTCATTTCTGTCTAGAGGCTGGTCAGAGGTATCTTTAGAGTCCCCAATTCTACCAACAGTCTCTTAGGCCTTTTCTATTACGCTTCTCACAACTCCTCCAGAATCTTCCCCTTATCCATTTAAAAATCGATGCCAACATGTTTGGTATTTGTAAACCGCAGCAGCACCCCACTCCTGGTACCAAAATCTATCCTAGTTTGCTAGCTGCCAGAACGTGATATACCAGAAACAGATGGCTTTTAAAAAGGGAAATTTAATAAGGTGATAGTTTATAGTTCTAAGACTGAGAATATATCCCAATTAAAACAAGTCTATAGAAATGTCCTATCTAAGGCATCCAGGGACAGATACCTTGGTTCAAAAGGCCAATGATGCTCAGTGTTTCTCACTCAGGCTGGAAGGGCATATGGCTAAGTCTGCTAGTTTACTCTTCCTGCTTCAGCCGGTGAGCCTCTCCTCTGGAGTTTGTCCACACCCTTTATCGGAGTCACCAGCTTCACAGCCTGCCCTCCAGATTTTGAACTTTTTCATCCCCATGGCTGTCCAGCCAGCCTCTCCTAAGAATTCCTTAAGGAACTTCATCAGAGTTACCATTGCACCTGTCCTACAGGCCCTCATCATTTCCACATTTACATGAGACACTTTCATAAATTTTATATCTATGGATATCTCCTGCTGATTGTTTCTCTAGAGAACAAGAGAGAAAGCCACGAGATTTGGAGAGAGCAGAGAAAGATGACAGCACGCCACAGAACCACGAAGCAGAGAGTCCACCAGCAAGGACTTTTGGAGATGAAGAAAGAAAATGCCTCCTGGGGAGCTTCATGAAACAAAGAGCTTCGTCATGTGCCCTTCCAACTGAAAGAAACCCTGAATGTCAGCGGCCTTCTTTTTTTTTTTTTCATATGGACAGGCACTGGGAACCAAAGCCGGGTCTCTGGCATGGCAGACAAGAATTCTGTCACTGAGCCACCATCACACCACCCTCATCAGCCTTCTTGAATCTAGATATCCTTCCCTGGATGCCTTAGATTGGACCTTTTTATAGACTTGTTTCAATTGGGACATTTTCTTGGCCTTAGAACTGTAAACTAGCAACTTATTAAATTCCCCTTTTTAAAAGTCATTCTGTTTCTGGTATATTGCATTCTGGCAGCTAGCAAACTAGAACAAGCAGTTTACAATCTAGTAGGAAAAGAGACATGGATGTGCCAAGAGAGAAATAGAAAGAGACAAGGACACAAGACAGAAAAAAATTTAAGCACTGGGCTACAACACTTAAAGAAGAGATGCTTCCTTATACTCAGTGGTGTTTGGACACATTCCTGAATGATATGTACTATTTTAACATAGAAAGAAAGTCTTGTCAACCAGAGGAGACAGCATAAGTAAAAGAATTGAACATATTCAGGGTAAACTGAGTAAATACAGTTCTAACATAAGACACATGAAAAGCAGTTTTATAAAATGGAAGGGTGTGTATCAGATTTTCAAGAAGTTTGAATGAGCTTAAAGAGCATTTGCACTAAAAGAGGGAGCTAATGAAGATTTACAAAAGGGAGTTGAGTATTTAAGCAGAATGGTGATTGAGAAAGATTAATGCAGCAAATTTCTCGAAGATCTGACTAATCAGTAGAAGGACAGGAGACAGGGGACCATTTAACAATAATTGAGGTGTCAGGAAATGACAGGCAGAACTAAGATAACGGTGATAGGAATCACAAGTCAGGGAATAATGTAAAGCACAGAGCTATAAATATTAAAAATATATATATACATGCACACATGCATACATATTTACATGCATGCATAAATAATTAAAGGCTTTCAGTTCATGGGATTCAGAGGTTAGTGCTAAGGGTAAAGGAGTAATCAACAAATCATGGGTGTTTTTAAGTGTGGCTAGGAGAACAATAATCACATTAACAAAATGTAGAAGTCACAAGAGGTCCTTTGGAACTGAAATCAAAATAGCAGTACTCAATAAGTTATTTAGAAATCTGTGTCTTGAGCTTAGGAGGGAGGTTGGGAATAAAGATGCTGAGTCAGGATTTTAAAGAGAGATGCTCATTAGGCTAATCCAGCTATATTATAACAACAACAGCCACCATCACAACCAAACCCACAGATAGCAGAAAACATGGAGCTACATATAAAATCCTGAGAAAACAACCTCAGTGGAGGTGAAAGAAAGTGTAACTTAAAGGGGAGATAGAGAAATCAAAAGTCAGAGAGGTATAAAGAGAATGTAGATGTGCTGGCATTGTGTCAAGAAAGAAGAGTGTTTCAAGGCTGACCCAGTGACTAATGTGAAATGCAGCAGATATAGAAGATGCAGCTTGAACAAGGGGCATCAGTTCAGCAACCTCTGTGTGCTGGTGTGCATTCTACCCTCCTGACCCCAAGGTTCGCTCTACTTCCTCAACATTGAATTTCTGCAAGGTCTTTGGGTGTCAGCACTCTCCTTCCCCTCCTTGTCCCAGCCGTATTTCCCAACCACAGAATGCTTAGTGATTATAGGAGCAGGTTTTAAACCAGGCAAGAATTCACTCAGGTATGCTTTATTTTTTCCTGAATGTAGCAATATCATTGCCTTATTCCAAGTAGATAAAACCAACCTATGGAAGCTCCTTACTTAACACAGATTTGTCTACCAAATACGAATACACTATGAAGGGCCACTCTAGTAAGTAATAAAGGTTTTCAGGATAAGAACAAAAGGGATACCATATTCCCTAAAGATGGTAAATTTAGGGATCTTGTTTTGTTGTTTTTAGCAATATGTCACCTTTCAAGGCAGGTAAAGACGATGGTAGCTTTATAATGAACAATAGTAGTAGACATATAATTTCTGGCATTTTAAAACTTCTAATTGTATGTTCTTCTTTCCTAGGTTCCAGGGTCAATTTCTATTGGTATGCAATGCTTTTTGTATCTAGATGCCTATTGAGACAATGTGCTTGTGGGACAGGAAGCAAGGGTGAGACTGAGAGCAAAAATGAGTGACATCAAGAATGAACTAGAGAGGAAGGGAGAAAGAAAACACAGAGGAAAGAGAAAGCCACCCTACTTGTGTCTTGATGTTTTACTGTGCTTACTTGAAAATTTTGTAACTCTAATATTTAGAATTCTGATAACTTATTCTAACCTTTACAGATGCTCTGTATATTAAGCAAAAAAGCAAGCACACTTTAACAGGGGATGATTGTTTCAATACTCCCATCAGCGAGGCTATTCATTTTTAGTCATTTGCCTTCAACACATTTTGTAATAAAGCCAGGCAAAGAAAGTGGGTGGTCCCTGTGACCCAATTTGCCCTCCTGGGTGTGCTTTCCTGTTCCCCTTCATTCCACACCTCTTACACTGATGCATGGTCTGTCTCCTGCCCTGTGTTTCCTGGCCTTCACTGAGCAAACAGTAAGCTATGTTCCTTCAGGCTTGTGAAAAGATCATCCATTCATTCATTTAATCACCACTTTTGTAAGCTGTATAATTGGCTGAAGACAAACAAAAGTCTGGACAAGCTACTATTCTAGACCTCTGAATGTAATTATTTATGATTTCTTGATTATAGCTGTTCTTTCTTCATCTATATTCCTTCTTTTCTATTGGCCTGCCACACAAAAGAAACTGAATTACAAGCCAGATAATTGATACCTCTACTTATCCTGGCAAAAGAAGGAGGGCATATTATTTGTCTCATTACAATGTGAAAAAAAATGCAACATGATTGAGGATGTGGAAGACAGCTCAGCTCAGCTTTCTATAACTATTCTTAATGGTCTGAAAGCCTGTTATCTAGAGCATTCATTCATTCAAAACACACACAGACACAGGTACACATACCCATTCTTTGAACAATTCTACAGTGATTCCTTGCTATCAACCTTGTCCTCATCTATACAGAAAGTTAAAATATGTTGTTATTTTTGCTTATCAGAATACTTCAGTTTGTAGTGAAAAAACTAAGACTTCAATATAAGATTAAATGATACCACGTGGTACCCATGGCAGGGATGTTGGGGCATAATGAAGTATATAAATCCTAGAATAATATATCTGTAGTATAGGGAGGAAGATAGCTATGGTTCTTATTAACATATGTCTTCCATGAACTAAAATTTGCATATTAGAGACCAGTTCTTCTATCAATGTCAGACGTTGATGTCTTCTGGTTACATTCACCTTTATATGCTAGATGTGTGGGGTGGTTAGTAAGTGTATGTTTTGAGAAACATGGGTAAATTTTTAATTACAAATAAAAAACTGTCCTAGAGACCTTGGAAGTCCTACCATTTCAGATCTTTTCCTTAGGCATAGAGATTTCTATTTTCCTGTTTAAATATAGAGTAAGGGGCAAGCATAAACTAATGGTTTGGAACACAGAAGAAGTGGCTTCAAATTCCATCATTCCCAGGACAGCACTCTGTCTGCCTTTGGGCAAATCCCTTCAACATCTGAATAATGCCAAGTATCTTTTGAACACCCTTTCTCTATTTTTCTGATTTTCTCTATCACGAGTCCCATCTTAACAAGGCAGGAGCCCGAACTTGCTTCTGCAAGCTGCTTACAGATAGGATAAAGATTTCTGTCCTAGATGCCTTCAGAGGATCATTTAGAAGAAAGTAACAGGAGGACGATGGCACTGAGATTCAGCATGGCTTGAGAGGAGGGTGGAATGCTGTAGAGAAACAAAGAGCTTTCCTGTGACCCCATTGCAGGTGCTGTGACATAGTGCCCACTGTGGAGCTCGTAAGAGAGGCAGGTGAATGATAACAAGGGTGCTTTGTGTGGCATTCTTGTCTGCATGGCTTCTGAGCCAGGTCCTCTGCGCCTCCTGAAAATGATATGAACTATCTACTCTTTAAAGAATTGCTTTTGTATCTAAATTTGTTAGAGTAGGTTCCAAAATTTATAAGTAAGACCCTGACTCTAATAAGCATATTAAGAAATTATAGTTTCTCTTCCATTTAGGTTAGGATTCAAAAATGTGAAAACCTAAATGTGATGAGAAAAAAAAAAATCTCTGGAATATGTATAAGCCAAAAAGTAGTAAGGGGGATTTATTCTATTGGGGTTAAAGTTAGAGGTTAGAAAAAAATTAATTTACATCCTGCTTTTACCTCAAAGAGTCCACCTAAATAAAAAAAAAAAAAGAGTTCATATCTCTTGTTGACCATTGGATCCCTAGTGCCCCCAGGTTAGTAGAAACGCAATAGTTCTTAAATCAATTATCATGTGTTTATGAGCACCACCCTCAGAATAAGATTTGTGCACTCTACCTGAAGAACTATTTGTTTAGGTAGAATTATTGAACGATACTCATTTGAGACAAGAGGAGATTTTAGTCATAATCCTGTACAGTTGAATAAATGTGCTTGTAAGAAAAAGAGGCTTAGTGAAGTAACACAACTTGCCAAAATCACAAATATTCCTACTGCAGAGCTGGGGCAATGCCTCTCAGGGTTTTGTGATGTACCTATAAAGAATAAGTTATTTTTTAAAAAGCACATATATATATATATTTTAAATATGATGGCTTTTAATGGAAAAATACAAATCCAGATACTTTACATTAGCGCAGTACATATGAGCTATACATATGTACAACTGTATGCCTTGTATTTGATTTGGCTCCATTTTAATAAGTCATTATTTTACTGTTAACTTAAACACAATGTTTATAGAGTTTATATATATATATATATATATTGAAGTTTGAATATTTTGGGAAATATTTTTTAATTAGAAAATACCCTGATGGTAAGAATACTTCAGAGATTTTTCTAGAATGTTCTTTAATTAATGTTTCCACATCAGGATTTTTATATTTTTGCCATATGCTTTCCCATTGATTGCTTCTCTTCCAGATGAAATGAAGCAATTTCTATCTATACACTTGCTACAGGCTTGGATATGGAATGCTAACATGCATAGCCGAGGGTCTGCTTTTGCTATATAGTTATTTAATCATATAGAGTGCCCCATCTTTCTTTGCCTCTCTGTAACTGAGAAATTAGGATTTAAGGGATGATTTTGATTACTGAACCATTATATAGATAATCCTTTTTACTTTCTGATATATTAGAGGAGACAGAAGGAAATACCTGAAATCTTTGAATTGTAATCCCGTTGCCTTGATCTCTGATAATGACTCTATAGTCTTTCTCTTGTTCCTTTGTCATTGTAAAACTCTTGTGACTAACTTTCACTTATACCCATTTATCCAGTTTTTCAACTTTATAGTCTTGTGATCACTAAAAGCCTCTAATGTTTATTAATGAAGGTTCCTGGATCAGCCCAGAATTAACCAACTCCCAAGTCCAAAGTTTTCTTGATAACCTAAACTGGATCTAGCCAAAATGGGTTTCCCTGACATGCATAGTAGCTTAGACTTTAACCTATAAATCACCTACAACTCATTAAAATACTAAAAATCACACCCATCATATTAAGGCTACCATTTTCTTACATACATTCTATGAATAAGCATGTAATCAATCTGCACATGCTCAGTAATTATATCAACCCTGATTACATCATCTGGAGCCATTGTGCTCATTATTCTAAAGCCTGCCCTTTTTTTTTTCACATGGGCAGGCACTGGGAATTGAACCTGGGTCTCCAGCATGGCAGGCGAGAACTCTGCCACTGAGTCACTGTTGCGGGCCCATTATGCTCATCTTTTAATGCGATAAAACCAGCTGACTTACTGCAGTTCTGGAGACAGATTTTTGGGTCGATAGGAAGCCTGATCTCTGGCTTCCCGCCTAGCAAAAGAAACTTAATCTCTTTGAAAGCACTGTGTTTCAAGAATTGGTCATTTGAGAGCATCGGGCAGAAGAATCCCTTGCCTTTGTCTGGTATCATCTCTATAGAACATGTACACTCCCCCAACCCCCATTATTATTACATACATTTTGCAATTTAATTATTGTAAAAACTTCTGTTCCTGCTTTTAAAATCTAGGCAACATCTTAATTTAAAGATAAAACATAGATTACCTATTCATGAAGTTCATTAAGAAGAAATCACACTTCCTGACTGCTTAGTTGCCATTAGAGAGGAGTTGATATGATGTTGTAAAGTGAGCATAGAATTTATAGATTTAGAACTGGGCTCTAATCCCTGTCACTGTGACCTTTAGCAAGTTAATTCATTCATCTCTGTGTGCCTCAGTATTCACACCTGCAAAATATTGATAATAGCAGTTTTCCAGGTTGCTGAAAAGATTAAAAATTGACCTACTTAAAGTACGATTGTGTATTCACTCCTTGTTCATTACGTAAAATATACAAAGTGACAATTGCATTCCCTTACTGTTGAAGTTTTCTTCTGACAATGTATTTGCTTGCATCCTCAGCATCCAATATACTCTGTCCCCATTACATAGAAGTCATATAGTACAGGGGAATTGCTCTTTCAGGAGCTCCACTTCAACTCTGCTTGACACAGTAGATGAGCTCAGGGAAAAACAAATTATGTTGTTCTAACTGAAGCTCTAGACTTTCATTTAATAAATAGAGGAGGAGTCTACCTAATTCTGGATTGTGGTAACAGGAACCAATTCAGCCTGAAGACAAAATAAAAACAAATTGAAGGAGTCCATGTATGAGAAGCATGGAGAAATATTTTAATGTACTGTTGGTAAACATTTTAAATCAATGCATGACATTAAATTGAGTTATTTAATCATTTTATTCTATTCAACATTTACACTGCACTGACTGATTTTCATTCAAAAAGCACAATGAAAAAATATTTTTACCTGTTTTTTAAATTTTTTGTGATTGTTTCTTTAATTTTTTTCCCTAGAAGCAAAATTATTGGGCCAGATGTTATGGCTATATTTACAGTTTTTTAGCAAAGTTCCATAGTGTTTTCCAAAACTATTCTGACCATTTATTTTCTTTCCATCATTGATGTGTGAGAAAACTTCTTTCTCTGCATTCGTTCTATTGCTAAGAATTCTCTTTAAAAATTATTTTGCTAAAGTGATGGGCCAGAAATGTTCCCAAATCATATATTAGTTTATGGTTCCTTACATGTTCACTAGTTGAAATCATTTTTAATAAGTTTAACAAACATGAAACTTTTCCTTGTTTTTGAAGTGTCTTTTAAAGACCTTACAGCAGTATTTTTATATAATGATAGAGGAAGAGACAAAATTAAAAATGTATATGATATGATTGCAACTATGTAAAAACAGCTAGTCATAGAAAATATACTAGAAAGAGAATTTGGTTCTATTTTTCCTTAAATTTGAATATATTAAACTTCCTTTAACTAATTACATTGCATTTATGCAATGGTTTCAGTTAAATTAAGTGAAACTTTACAAATTAAATGTTAATGAATACTGGGCTTTATGTTTTCTCAGGCAACAGTGAACTTCTCTATAAACAATGATATACTCTATAAATGCTAGTTTTCTATACTAAAACTACTAGCAACTAAAAATAATGATAAAATATTATAATGTTTTAGCAATTACTAAAGATTTATGACAATTGAAAACTGCTAGTCAGTCAAAGACTCCATGCAATTGAAGGAAAAATACATTGCCAGAAGATTGCTTGAAAATTAATTCCTTTGGTTTGTAAATATAGAAACAAATTAACAGATAATTATATCTGCATATCACATTTATTCTACTGTATTTTAAGCATGCTTTAAAATGCTTGAAGAAGTAGCCAAAGAGTAAAAGTCAAGGGATTTGAAACAATTCAATATTGAAACTTTTAATTATTTATCTCTCTGAAAATGTGAATGCTACTCAAAAAAATCTTATTTTGCTTTCTCACATAACCTCAGCTGTTACCACAAATTGTGTATTTTTTTCTACAACCAGAGGGAATAGAACTCACATTTTCTCTTTATTTTTATGACTGTCATGATCTACTGAGACATTCCCCCCAAATACATGTATTAGAATATAGGCGTAATTGTAAAATTGCTATTTCTGGATTTTTGTGAAGATTTATGTTGTGTTCCCCTCTTGCACTATTTATTGGAGAATTTAAATAGTATTTAGTCATATTTGACCAAATCTGTGCATGTGAGGAGAAGGGAGGCTCTGGTGGGACAGAGAGTGGAGATGTCAAAAAAAAGTAATGAAGTATATTCTTGTTAATGTTAATGATTGTGCATTGATTTTTTATGTCAAAACTGAAGAGATGGCAATTGTTTGAAGTAAACCTGCATGAGACTTCCTAGGACCGTAATTTCAATAGGAATTGTATAAGGCTTTCTTAACTCTTTCAGTGTTTGGACTGCTACCATGGGTATACTACTACTACACCACACATTAGCACATTGAGTGTCCTTTTTCCTGTCTGAAGAGAAGGATAAAAGATCCAGCCACTGGTAGCAACCTTGTTATCATATACTCTAAGGAAGATTGTAGTTTTTTTAATTATTCCACAGTGCATAGGAAGCCCATATGTTCTGAATGAAGTGAATACATTGAAAACTCAAAGAAGATTCATAATTTCCACATTATGCTCCCCTGATCTAAAGATAGCATTTCCTCTGAGCAAGATTATGAATTTGGTAATCAGGCTGGAACCAGTCCAATTCTAATTAGCCACACAAACCACCTTTAAGTCCTTATTCAATGGATTGTCACCAATTCTTTTTATGATTCATGTTGTAGGTAACGTTAAAGGAAAACTTTAAAGAATGGACTTTTTAAAATTCCCATGGATTAAGTGAATAAATATCTGATAAGCAGGAATTCAGTCAAACTTCAATATCACAAATATGTTTCTATATAGAAATAAAGTTTGATTAAGATCAGTGTGGTAGTTAGGTTCAGGTGTCAACTTGGCCAGGTGACGGTGCCTAGTTCTATTGCTGTGGACATGAGCCAATGTCATGTGAAGCTCATCTGTTGCTGATTACATCTGCAGTCAGCTAGGAGGCTGCCTCTGCAATGAATGATGTTTGATTTAATTGGCTGGGGCTTAAATGAGAGAGCTCAATTTAGCATAGCCCAAGCAGCTCAGCATACCTCATCTCAGCACTCACAGCTCAGCCCAGGCCTTTGGAGATGCAGAAAGGAATCACCCCAGGGAAAGTTGTTGGAACCCAGAGGCCTAGAGAGAAGGCCAGCAGAGACCATCCTGTGCCTTCCCTTGTAATAAAGAACCTCAGTGGAAAGTTAGCTGCCTTTCCTCTGAAGAACTATATGTTTTTAACTGAATAAGTCCCCTTTTATTAAAAACCAATCCATCTCTGGTATATTGCATCCTGGCAGCTTTGGCAGACTAAAACAATCAGTTAAATCAGATTAAAAAAAAAAAAAAGAAATATAACCTGTAAAAATTGCCTGTTTCCGAGACTGCAGGTACAAAACGGTGGAGTAGGGAGGTTTATTGATTGTTCCCCTCTACTACAAATGAATGAGCAAGAAAAGAAGACTGAAATTCATTAGTAGTTAACTCTGGCACCAGAGGGGATATTTAAGAAAGCTACAGGGGACTAAGTGAAAGACTGCCAAAAGTTCAACTTTTATAAAGGAAAGTGCAAGCCAGTCACCAACCCTGCTTTTCAACCCCACTGCAGCAATTTTTATTAGTAATACTGCATTTTATTTACTATAGGTCTTAAAATTCAAATGCATGAAAGACAAGCATAAATTTTTTAACTAGGCACACAATACATAAAGATGTAATTTGTGACAAGAAAAAAAATAGAAGGAAAGGACAGTGAGATATAGAAATAGAGCATCAGGCAGGCAATGGTGGCTCAGTGGCAGAATTTTCACCTGCCATGCAGGAGATCCGGATTTGATTCCCAGAGCCTGCCCATATCAAAAAAAAAAAAAAAAAAAAAAAAAAAAAAAAAAAAAAAAAAAAAAAAAAAAAAAAAAAAAAAAAAAAAAAAAAAAAAAAAAAAAAAAAAAAAAAAAAAGAAAGAAAGAGAGTATCTACAAGCTATTGAATTTAAATTGATATCAACACAAATTAAATTGTATAGATTTAATTGTACAGATTTGATCCCCATGTTAACAATAGCAATCACACCAAATGATATGAGATATGTTTCAAAATAACATATTATAAAAGTTCATCTAAAAGAAAGGAAAGTAGTAATGGAGGAAAGGAAGGACAGAAAAGGCATACAACATATAAAAACAATTAGCAAAATGGCAGATATTTTGCCTTCTCAGTAATTACCCAAATGTATACAGACTGACCTCTCCAACATAGAAAGAGACTGGTAGAATTCATAGAGAAACATGCCATAACTATATGGTGCTTAGAAGAAATCCATCATAGGTCTGAAGATACAAACAGGTTGAAAGTAGAAAGATTGAAAAATAAAAAAGTAAAAGACAACTTCACACAAATAATAACCAAACCAGGGCTGAGGTGGCTACATTAATATCAGAATAAAAATAGATCTCTAGGGAAAAAAAAACTATTATAAGAGATGAAGAACATTATAAATCAATTAAAAGGTTAACAGGAACATTTAATAATTATAAACATATGTGCACCTAAAAACAGGGCCTTAAATATATGAAGTAAACTGACAGATTTGAAGGGAGAAATAGGCAGTCCTACAATAATAATTTGAGATTTAAATATATAATGCTGAGTAGAACATCTAGAAAGAAGATCAACAAGTTAACAGAGGATCTAAGCAACACTATGAACCAACTAGAACTAACAGACCTACATAGAAAAATTCACCCAACAACAGCAGAATACACATTTTTTTTCAAATGCATATCAATCATTCTCCAGGATAGATAAAATAATTGGGTACAAGAGAAGTCTCAATAAAATTAAAATTTTTGGCAAGACAAAGTACTTATCCAAAACACAATGGAACGAAGCAAAAATTAATGAAGGGAAAACTTGAGAATTAACAATTATGTAGAAAGTAAACTGTACAATCTCAAACAGTCCATTGGTTAAAGAAGAAATTACAGTGGAAATTAGAAAATACTTGAAAGTTAATGAAAATGAAGTTACACATAGTATAACTTATGAAATGCAGTATAGGCAGTGCTAAGCTGGAAATTTATTTTTAAAAAGAAGAGAGATCTCAAATCAATAACCTGACATTACAGCTTGAGGAAATAGATAAAAAGAGCAAAGTAAGCTCAAAGATAGCAGAAGGGTGAAAATATTTAAGATTAAAGTGGGTATAAATAAAATAGACAATAGAAAACCAATTGAGGGATGAAACAAAAAAGTTGATTCTTTGAAAAACCCGATAAAATTGACAAACTTTAACTAGACAGGAAAAAAGAGAGAAATGATACAAATAAGAAAATCAGAAATGAAACTGTTTATATCATTAGTGACCTTATAGAAATAAAAAGGATTGTAAAAGGATACTATGAACAATTGTATGCCAATGAATTAGATAATCTAGATGAAATGGAAAAATACCTACAAATACACAAATTTTCCAAATTGACAGAAAGAAATGTAACTTTAGCAAAACTATAACAAGTACAACATTTGAATCAATCAAAGTCATCAGGTCTGAAAGACCAGAACCAGGTAACATCACTGGTGGATTTTAAGAAACATTTAAAGAAGAATTAAATCCAATCTTTCCCAAACACATCCAAAGAATTTAAGAGTAGGGGCCACTTCCTATTTCATTCTTTGAGAACAGCATTACCCTGATGTTAAAACATAATAAGCACATCACAAGAAAAAAAATTACAGATTATTTTCCCTTATGAATATAGGTGCACATATTCTTAAAAAAATAGTAGCAAAAGGATATCAAAAACATATTTCAAAAGAGTAATATACCATAACCGAATAAGGTTTATCCCAGGAATGGAAGGGTAGTTGAACACATGAAAATTAGTCAATGTAATACAACACATAAATAGACTGAAGGAAACAAAAGATTATCTCTATAGACTCAGAAAAAGCCTTTCACAAAATTCAGAACCTTACTTGATTAAAAAAACCACTCAGTAAACTGGGGATAGAAGGATACTTTGTCCACATGATAAAGACCATTTATAAAAAAAACTCACAACCAACATCATACACAATAGTGAAAGGCATAAAACTTTCCTCCTAAGATCAGAATCAAGAAAAAGATGTTTGTTTTCAACACTTCTATTCAATATTGTGCTAGAAGTTCTAGCCAGAGCAATAAATCAAGGAGAAAAAAAAATAAAAGGAATCCAAATCAGAAAGGAAGAAGTCACACTATTTCTATTTGCAGATGACATGATCTTATGTATAGAAATCCAAAGGAATCCTCAAGAAAATGATTAGTGCTAATAAATGATATTAGCAAAATGGTAAGGTACGAGGCCAACATACAGAAATCAATTGTGTTTTTATACACAAGCAATGCAAAATCCAAAAAGGAAATGAAATAACCACTGCATTTGAAGCAGTATTTAAAATAATAAAATATCTAGGAATAAATTTACCAAGGTTATAAAATAATTGTACAATGAGAACTAAAATACTGCTGAAAGAAATTAAAGACTAAACAAATGACAACATTTCCCTTGTTCATGGATTGGAAGAGTTAATATTGTTAAGATATTATTACACAAAGAGATCTACACATCCAATGTAGTCCCTATCAAAATTGCAGCAGCCCAAAATAGAAAAACCAATCCTCAATTTCATGTAGAACTGCAAGGGGCCCAGATAGCCAGAACAATTTTGAACAAGAAGAGCAAAGTTGGAGGACTCATACTTCCCAATTTCAGGTTGAATTACAAAGCTATCCTAGCCACAGCAGTGTAATACTGATATAAAGTATACTGGTATAAAAACAAATAAACCAACAGAACCTAATCTAAAGTCCAGAAATGGACTTATGCATCTATGGTTAATAGACTTTCAACAAGGGTGCTAAGCCCATGCAATGAGGAAAGCAAAGTCTCTTCAACAAATGGTGCCAGGAAAGCTGGATATCCAAGCACAAAAGAATGAAGTTAGACCCCTACCTCACACTGTATTCAAAACTCAACTCTAAATGGATCAGGGTGCTTCACATGATAGTGTTAAAAGCTATTTGTCCCTTATTGGGTTTTGGGGGGAGGGGTTTGTTAAATAGTAAGGAAGGAAGAATGCAAAATTGGTTTATTGTTCAAACCGTTCAGCTCTGATCCAACCCTGCACCGATAGTACCTTCCCAGTATGATATTGTGATGTTTCAAACAATGTAGTGGACATAATCAACTTGTTACCTAAATAAAGAATTGATTAAAAATGGATCAGGGACCGGAATATGAAAGTCTTAGAAGATAACGTAAGTCAAATCTTCATGACACTGAATTTGGCAATAGGGTCTTAGCTATGACACCAAAACACAAGAAAGAAAAGAAATAATAGACAAATTTGACTTCATCAAAATTAAAAACTTTTTTGCATTAAAGGGCATTTTCAAGAAAGTGAAAATACAACTTACAGAATGGAAAAAAATGCTGCAAATTGTGTTTTGGACTGGTGGTTAAAATCCAGAATATATAAAGAATTTTTACAATGCAACAACAAAAAGGTAAACAGCCCAATTAAAAAATAGGCAGGGAACTTGAATAGATATTCCTTTGAAGAAGATATGCAAATGGATAATAAACATATGTAAAGGTGCTCAATATCATTAGCTATTAGGGAAATACAAATCAAAATGATAATGAGATAATATTTCACAGTACTAGAATTGCTACTGTTCATAAAAAGCCAAAGGCAGAAAATAACAAGTGTTAGAGAGGATTTAGAAAAATAGGAACATTCATTGTTGGTGGATATGTAAAATGATGCAGCAACTGTGAAAAGTAATATTGCAGTTCCTCAAAAAGTTAAATGTAGGATTAACTTATACATTTAACTATAAGTTATGACCAGATAATTCCACTTTTTGGTATATACCCAAAGAAAGTGAAAACAGGGTCTCAAACAGATACTTGTACATCAATGTTTTCATCGGCATTATTCACAATATGAAAAAGAAACAACTCAAATGTCTATTAATAGATGAATAGAGAAACAAAATGTGGTACATACTCACAAAGGAATATTATTCAGCCACAAGAAATAATGAAGTTATGAGACATGCTGCACCATGGAAGAACCTTGAGAATATGCTCAGTAAAATAAGCAGGGCATGTAAGGACAAATATTTTATGATATTTAAAAGAAATTATTAGAAACTGCAAAGTCACAGACAGAAAAAGTAGATTAGAGACTAACAGGAGTATAAGGGAATAGAGGAAGGAGGAGTGTTTAAAAAAAAATAAAGGTAAAATGGGAAAGTTTGTGTTACATATATTACATTTTGTGTTTTATATATAAATTATTATATATATTTTATATTATATATGAATATAAATATATATATGAAAATTATCTGTTTCTGTTTTTGTATTCAGTAAAGGAGTTAAAGCATGTGTATGCAAATCACTCCAAAATGAATTACATCATCACATGAGAATAACAGAAGTTAGTTTGGAAAGAGAAAATTAACAGGAAAAACACTGAGTAAAATAATGCTTGTCCAATATGACAATTTTTAAGCAATGACCAGAAGTAAATACATATATAGATATTAAAGAGACCAGAGAAGAGAAGGTAATGTTACAAGGAGCCAAGCAGCCTCAAAAATTAAACAAAGCCATAATTTTTCCAATTCATGACAAATTAGTTCAAAATAGATGAAAAACACCACAGGCATAAACCAATATACCTCAGATTAAGTTTGACCTTTATCATTTCTCCTAAGTATTGTATGTTTGACAGTTTTGAAATACACTTATAAAGCTATCTTTATTTTATTAGTGTAAAATAATAATTATGGAAAAACATCTCTTGTTTATTTAATCACAAAATAGAGAGCCCATCAAACAAAAATGGAGACAAAGATAACAGTTATAAGATTAAAACCGCTCAGTTTGAAAATCTATACTTTGTGAATTTTATTCATTATCTTTTTTCCTACTTTTGTTGTCACCTTCTACAATACTCAGAACTTTGTTCCAAATATAATTACAATTAAAATTACCAGTAGGAAGATATTCTTTAGAAGTAATCCTTGGTTCTGGAATTTTAAGTGTACTATGTGAAATAAAATCACCACTTGACTTGTTCACAAAATTAAAAAGTAATTTAGACATACTGTCCAATATGCTGTTCTATAGGTTATAGATTATATATGACTTTATTTATTCATGAGAGAAACAATGGATTTTTTATTTCACTGAACACAAACACAAACCTGCACAGAAACATATTATTTATCATATCTTTAAGATTCTTGAATGTCAATATCTAAAAACATGTTGTTATTTTTTCTGGCCCCAGGAAAGTTTTGAATTACTACTTGATGCTAGTGGACAAAAACCTACAGATTTATCCAGTCTAGTAATTTAGTAAACGTTATTACATTTTAGCTACATTAATCTTACATTTCAATCTCATTTACTTAGAAAAACACAAAAACTAACAATAATTCTATTAAATATGCAGAAGAAGTGTAGTGACTTGTTTCTTTAGCAATAAGAGGGGATTATTAAAGCATTCTTGATAAAAGCCACATCATGATCATAATAATTCTTTAACTGTTGAAAGGAGTGGAAAATGTTTCTTTATGATAAGATAGCAAATAAATGAATATATATAGCTTTATGTAAATTTATATATGATTGCATGCATAGTAATTACTTTTATATACCAATAACCTTAGCTACCAGAAATATAAATTGCCTTGCTTATTTAGTGTTGGGAATTGAATTATTTACCCCACAAAAAACAAGTTCATGTCTTAATCCATTTTTCATTTGTAAATAGGACCTTTGAAGACATTATAATTAGTTAAGATGCAGCCTCATTTGTAGATAGGATTTGTGAAGATCCTGTTTAGATAAGGCCAAATTAAATCAGTCTGCTCCTTAATCCATATCACTCGAGTCCTTTTAAAACAGAGGAAATTCATATAAATAAGAAGAAGTCAGTAGATGCTACAAGTTAGCAAATATCAAAGAGGCAAGGAGAGAGATCACCATGTGACAGAATATTGCCAGAATGCTGCAGACTATGGAAGAAAGCAAGTCTTCCCAATAATTTAACTTGGAAATTATACTCTCTAAAACATTGAACCAATAAATGTCTATTGCTTAAGCTAACCCACTGTGCTGTATTTGCTAAAGCAGCCCCAGCAAACTAAGACATTTGGTAGCACACACACAAAAATACACACATTCCCCTAGAGACATGAAAGTCAGAATTTCTGTGTGATTGTGAAAACCTTGTGTCTGATGCTCCTTTTATCTACCTTGTCAACAGATAAGTAGAATATATGGAATAAAAATAAATAATAGGGGGAACAAATGTTGAAATAAATTTAGTTTGAAATGCTAGTGATCAGTGAAAGTGAGGGGTAAGGAGTATGGTAGGTGTAATCTTTTTTTTTTCTGTTTTTGTTTTATTTCTTTTTCTATTGTCTTTTTATTTCTTTTTATGAATGGATGCAAATGCTGTAAGAAATTATGAATATGCAACTAAGTGATGATATTGTGAATTACTGATTATCTATGTTAATTTTTATTTTGTTTGTTAATTTTTTTAATTAATAAAAAAATTTAAAAAAAAAACCCTCCTACTAAAATGCCCTATGGTTCCCCATATTGTGTGTTCTCTTTTGCTTTAGTGATTAAAAACACAATTTGTTCAACAGGTAATCATTTGCTGGAGGGCACTGACAGAGAATAGAAATTTTCATTCATCAATTAGTAAGCATACCTGACACCAATTTTATTATTTTATTAATGTTCTTTCTCATTAGCTGAATGAATGACTGATGCCACTTTGTTTCTCATAATATAAATTTATGACTTAAAAATATGAAAGCATCCAATTTTGTTTATGAAATCATTGCATCATCCTTATTCACATAGATAATATGTGAATTATTGTATGTTGAGTTGTATGCATGAGAGGCTTAGGGTATGAGTGTATAACCACACTTCTTAACTAAATTTAGAAAGAAAACTTTATTAATTTCACATGATATGTCAACCTAGAAAGTTAGCATTCATAGCAAACAGCATACTGGAATCTAGTAGAACTACTCAAAGAATTCAAAGTTGTAGCCAGATAAATATATATAAAATCAGCATTACCCTATATAAAAAAAAAGATAATATAATAGAAATATGTTCCCATAGGCAACAATGACAAATTACACAAAGCCACTCAGGATAAACTTGACAAAAATACTGGTGAACATATTTGATGGAAATTTCAAATCTTTATTCCCACATTTTTTATAAGAATTGAATGGAAATATGTGTGTGTCTGTGGCGGGGAGGGTAGTTTCCATCGGACTAATTTGTAAGACTTGTAAACCTTAGGTAAATACCTAAATGTGTAAGATTTAGGTATATCCAATAAAAAATTTCAAGAATGTTTCCTGAACTTAAATTAGCTTTAAAGCAGTTTCTAAAGAAGAAAACAAAAATAAACAAATCCCAAGAACGTTTTGAAAGACAAAAATTACAAAGTAAACAGAATGCCATCATCAACATGGTGATGTACACAGCTACGGAAAACCTCTACCCAGAGATTCAATGAGAAATAGGACAGTTCTCACTGACTCAGAACTCTGGAAGAAGGTATAGACTAAGAGAAGGATCCCAAAAATCCAGAATCAAAGAAGACAAAAATATTAGGCAGGAAATTTCCATTCAGGTGTGACTTGTCCCCTCTGTTCTCCTCACTCAGTCCCAATCAGCTTGGGAAGTGTTCAGAGGCAGCAACTGGGATCCTCCTACCTCCCACTAGGGAAAGACTATAAAATCTCTCACAGCAGTGAGATAGATCCATACCTACACTGAGACAGAGAACAAAGACCACAAAGATTCACGATAGAATTTAAACCTCTGCAGAGGGTAAAATATAAAAGGGCAATAAGGAGGAGTTTCCAAAACCGAGGAGTAGGGAAGGAATGGCATGATTTTTTTCCCCAAAGCAGCAAGTAACCAGGCAGAAGCTGTCTGAATCAACTGTTCGAGGACCCAGGGGGCAAGGGAGGATGCTCCAAGGCCCAGGTCAGTAAGGGACTGAGTCTGCGAAAATGTGGACAGATACTGTACCAACCCTGGGTCCTGGTGTCCATCCCCCACCCTTTAGGGAAATAGTGAGTGGCCAGCTCTTTGCCTTGGGGATGGTTGCAGACTGGGGCAGCTCCATTCTGAGCCATATATTGGCCAAGGAAGTGAGGACACAGCCCACAATTGTACCCCACCCAGTCAGATGCTGTGGGGCTCCAGGAGGCAAACAACTTCTGAGGATGATTGAGTCACTGAACAGCACCACCTGTTGGGCAGACCAGAAAATGTAGGTAAAAATTGCAGGGCTCTTCATAGTTTATCCAGATCATACCCCAGACCCATTGGAGCTGATTTAAGCCACCTGCAAGGGTATTGTGCTGGTTTGAAAATATTATGTATCCTAGAAAAGCCATGTTTTAATCCTGATTCAATCTTGTGGAGGCAGCTATTTCTTTTAATCTGGATTCAGCACTATAGATTGGAAGCTTGATTATATTATTTCCAAGGAAATGTGACACGCACAATTGTGGGTGTGGCTTTGATTAGATGGAAATGTGACTCCACCCATTTCAAATGGGTCTTGATTAGTTTACTGGAAAACTTTAGAAGGAAATATTTTGAAGAGAGTCAGAAGTGACAGAAGTCTCAGAGCAGACAGAAACTTCACAGCAGAGCCGACACAGATGAGGACACTTGGAAAACAGAGACATGGATGTTTGGAGATGCTTAGAGTCCTGCACACAAAAACATGAGATGACAAGCAAGTCAGAATCTGGAGAGAGCCAAGGAAAGACAAGAGTTGAAGCCAGCCCTGGAAAAACAAAGAGAGGAACACCCACAGGAACAGAGGCTGATGACAACAGAGACCAGGAGCAAGGGACCAGCAGATGCCAGCCACACGACTACCCAGCAGACAGAGGTGTTCCTGACCCATTAGCCTTTCTTGAATCAAGGTATCTTTTCTTGGATACCTTAGTTTGGAGAATTTTATAAGCTTATAATGGTAAACTTGTTACTTATTAAATTCCACTTTTTAAAAGCCATTCTAGTTCTGGTATATTGCATTCCAACAGCTTGCAAAGTAACACAGGTACCCAGCCCTGTTTTGGTTGAAAAATACTGATGACCCTACTGGTAAAGCAGTGCCCCAGTACAAATCCAGGAAACAACTAAATCCTAGACAAGAGAGAGAGACTGACTTCCAGACTAGATCTATCATGATATTTAGATAACCAGATAAAAGCAAAAAAAAAAAAAAAAAAAAAAAAAAAAA
>PVIY010011182.1:0-25834 GCA_004026745.1 Myrmecophaga tridactyla | reverse complement strand
ATACCAGAAGAGATTTGAAAGAATACATAGAAAAATAATAGACATTATGGAAATAAAATACAATGTAGATGATATTTAAAATATGCTGGAGACACACAGCAGCAGATTTGAAGATGTAGAAAAGAGAATCAGCAAGGTGTGAGACAGATCAACTGAATTCAAACAGACAAAACAAATGGAGAAAAAATGGAAAATTTTGAGCAGGGTCCCAGGGAATTGATTAATAATATAAAGTACACAAATGTAAGCATCATGGTTGTCCTAGAAAGAGAAGAGAAGGGAAAAGGTCCAGGAAGAATATTCAAAGAAATAATGGCTGAAAAATTCCCAACCCTAATAAACGGCATAAATATGCAAATCCAAAAAGTCCAATATATTCCAAACAGAATAGACCCAAATAGACCCACACTAAGCACATACAATCTGATTGTCAAATGCTGAAGAGGAGAAAATTCTGAAAGCAGAAAGAGAAAACTAATTCACCACATACAAGGGAAGCCAAATAAGATTAAGTGCTGAGTTTTAATCAGACACCATGGAGGCAAGAAGAAGGTGGTATGATATATTTAAGATACTGAAAGAAAAAAATTGCCAGCCAAGAATTCTCTATCCAGCAGAGCTGTCCTTCAAAAAGGATGAAGAGTTTTAAATATTCATAGATAAACAGAAGCTGAGGGAATTAGAGAACAACCCCACAAGAACTACTAAACAGAGCACAGCTGGCTGAAAAGAAAAGACAGGCAAAAGAGGTCTGGAGGAGGGTGCAGAAGTGTATAGTTTTTGTATGGGTAACTTGAATGAAAAGAGTGAGAAAAAAATAGATCTGACAAATAAAAACCAAATGATAAGATGGTTGAATTAAGAACTGCCTTTAGAGTAACAACTTTGAATAATGGATTAAACCCCACAATCAAAAAGACACAGATTGACATAATGGATTAATAAACATGATCTATCTGTATGCTGAATACAAAGGACTCATCTTAGACCCAAAGATACAAATAGGCTGAAAGTAAAAGGATGGAAAAAGATATTCTAAGCAAGAAGTACCCCACCAAAAAAAATCTGGGGTAGCTATACTAATATCAGACAAATTGGACTTTAAATGCAAAGATATCATAGAGATGAAGAAGGATACTATATATTAATAGAAAGGGAAGTTCACCAAGAAGAAATAACAATCATAAATATCTATGCTCCTTATCAAGGAGCCATAAAGTACATGAAGCAAACACTGGCAAAACTTATGGGAGTATAATAGATGACTCTACCTTAATAGTGGGAGACTTTAATACACCTCTTTCTGTAATGGACAGAACATCTAAATGGAGGATCAATAAAGAAACTGAGAACCTAAATAATATGATAAATGAACTAGACCTAACAGACATGTGTAGAATATTACACCCCAAAACAATAGGATATACATTCTTCTCAATTGCTCATGGAACATTCTCCAGCATAGACCATATGCTGGGGCACAAAATAGGCCTTAATAACTTAAAAAAGAAAGAAAGTATTCAAGGCACTTTCTCTAATCATAATGAATGAAGCTGGAAATCAATAAAAAGAAGAGAATTGAAAATACACACGTTTGGAAATGTAACATCACTGTTAAACAATCAGTGGGTCAAAGAATAAATTGCAAGAAAAATCAGTAAATATTTTGAGATGAATGAAAATGAGAACACAACATACCCAAACTTATGGATGCAGTGAAGGCAGTGCTGAGAGGAAAATTTATAGCCCTAAACACTTACATTAAAAAGGAAGAGCTAAAACCAATGACCTAACTGAACAACTGGGGAAATTGGGGAAAGAACAACAAACTAACTCCAAAGCAAGCAGAAGGAAAGAAATCATATAAAGCAGAGCAGAAATTAACAAGATGAAGAATAAAATAACACTAGAGAGAATCAATAAAACCAAAAGTTGGTTCTTTGAGAGGATCGCTAAAATTGACAAACACTTAGCTAGACTGTCAAAGATGAAAAGAGAGAAGCTGCAAATAAATTAAGTAGGAATAAAGTTAACTGAGGATGTAAGGGACTTGTACATAGAAATCTACAAAAAATTGCCTAAAGAAATAAAAGAAAACTGTATAAATAGAAAGATACTCTGTGTTCATGGATTGGAAATGTATGTCATTACAATGTCAATTCTACCCAAATTAATCTACAGATTCAGTGCAATCCCATTTGAAATTCCAAAAGACTACTTTGCAAAAATGGAAAAGCAAGTTTTCAATTTTATTTGGATGAGTAAAGGGCCTTGAATAACTAAAAACATCTTGAAAAAGAAGAATGTCTTAGGAGGTATCACGCTTCCTGACTTTAAAGCATATTATAAAGCAAAGCAGCATGGTAGTGTCATAAAGATAGACATTTTGATCAATGGAATAAAATTGACAATTCAGAAATAGATCCTCAGATCTATCATCAATTTGACAAGCCTCCCAAGACCACTCAACTGGGACAGAATAGTTTCTTCAAAAAATGGTGTCGGCAGCATTGGATATCCACAACCAAAAGAATGAAAGAAAACTCCTATCTGACATCATATACAAAAATTAGCTCAAAATAGGTCAAAGACCCAAATATAAGAACCAAAATCAAAAAACTCCTAGAAGAAAATAAAGGGAAACATTTTCAAGATCTAGCAACAGGTAGTATTTTCTTAGAATTTACACCCAAAACACAAACAATGGAAGAAAAATAGATAAATGGAAACTCCTCAGAAATCAAATAGTTCTATATTTCAAATGACTTTGTCAAAAGGGTGAGAGGCAACCAACTCAATGGGAGAAACTATTAATAACCATATATCTGATAAGTGTCTGATATCCAGACTATACAAAGAAATTCTACAACTTAGCAATAAAAAAGATAAACAATCCAATTAAAAAGTGGGCAAAAGAAATGAACGAACATTTTTCCAAAGAGGAAATCAAGATGGCTAAAAAGCAAATGAAAAAATACTCAGCTTCACTAGCTATTAGGAAAATGCAAATCAAAACCACAATGAGATATCATCTCATACCTATTAAATGGCTACTATTACATAAGCAGGAAACTACACATAGTGGAGATGATGTGGAGAAATCAGGAAGTTTATTCATTGTTGGTGGGAATATAAAATGGTGCAGGCACTGTGGAGGACAGTTTGGTAGTACCTCAGGAAACTAACTATAGAGGTGCCTACAACCTAGCAATCCCACTACTTGGGGTATGCTCAGAAAATCTGGAAGCATAGATGTGCACAGACATCTGCAGACTGATGTTCTTTGCAGCATTATTCACAATTGCCAAAAGTTGGAAACAACCCAAGTATCCATCAACAGATGAATGGATAAACAAAATGTGTTTTATACATAAAATGGAATATTATTAAGTGGTAAGAAGGAATGAAGTCCTGAAGCACACGACGACATGGATGAACCTTCAGGTAATTATGTGAAGTGAAATAAGTTAGACACAAAGGTAAAATATTTTATGATCTCACTGATATGAGCTAATTATCTTATATAAACTCATAGACATAACAGATAGCATATTGATTACCAGGACATAGAATGACGCTAAATAACTGGGGAGCTGTTACTTATTGTGTGCAGAATGTTTAAGTAGGTTGAACTTAAACATTTGGAAAAGGACAGAGGTGACAGTAGTGCACTATGATGAGAATAATTCACAGTGCTGAATGTATGTGAGTGTGGTGGAAAGGGGAAATTTAGAGTCATGTATGCCACCAGAAGGAAAGATGAAGAGTAAAACGTGAGAATGCATAACACAGTGAATGTTGTGGTGGACAATGCCATGATTAACTGCACAAATATAAAAAGATCTTTCATGAATGAGAACAAATGTATGACACTATTACAAGGAGTTTATAATAGAGGGCTTTATGGGGGAAAATGTACTTATTGCAAACTATGGACTACAATTAACAGTAATATTTTAATACTCTTTCATCAACAGTAACAAATATGCTACACCAATAGTAGTATAGTAATAGGCAAGGATAAAAGGTATAGGAATATTTGGGTTTGCTTTTTAATTTTTATTTCTTTTTTGGAGCAATGAAAATGTTCTAATATTGATCAGGGAATTGTCTGCACACCATATGATGATACTGTGAGCCACTGATTGTATACTTTGGATGGTTTGTATGATATAGAATACAGTGTAACACAATAAAACTGTATTTTAAAAAAGAACAAAACAAACCACCCAAGCCTTATATGGATACATTTTTCAATAAACAAAAATTACAAGGGAATACTAGACCTACCAGAGATTAAATTTAATGTAAATGAACAAAATTCAGTGAGATATTATAGTAGGAGTAGATGTGGTAGACCAGTAGAACAGAATAAAAACTCAATGATCAATATATGCAAACAAGTTTAACAGAATGTGATAAGCAGAATAGTGTCGCTAAGGAAATTTATATCCTAATCCCTAGAACCTGTGGAAATGTTACGCTACAGTGCAAAATGGACTTTGCAGGTTTGATTAAGGATGTTCACCTTGACATGAGGAAATTATTCTGCATCGTCTGGATGAGCCTATTCTAATCCCATGAATCCTGAAAAGTGGAAAGACTTTCCTGGCTGTAAAGAGAAAAAGACACAACCATAGAAGAAGGGTCAGATAAATACGAGGTGAACAGGACTGGACCTACTGTTGCTGGCTTTGAAGGTAGAGGAATGGAGACATAACCCAAAGGATGAGGGGGCAGCCTCTAGAAGCTGGAATAGGCATGGAAATGGATTCCCTTAGAGAATCCAGGAAGTAACAGAGCCCTGAAGACACCTTGATTTTAGTCCTGTGAGAAGACCTGTGATTGGACTTCTGATTTTCAGAATTGTAAGGTAATAAATTTGCATTCACTTATTATGTTATGGTGATTTTCTAAGCAGTAATAGGAATCTAATACACAGAAAATACTGCTGCTTCATAAATCTGTGTAACAAAGGTGTTAACCAGTAAGGTGTTAACCGGTGAGGTGTGTTGAGAAAATATTTTAAATTAGTTAAAAAAAGAAACAAAATTATAAATTACCACCTCATATCTTACAATAACAAAAACTTATATTAATTATGAAATCAAATAAAAAAGAAAGTATAATAATTAGAAGATAATGTAAAGTCCATGTGTTAGATTCAGTTGTCAACTTGGCCAGGTGAGCATACCTAGTCTTGTTGCTGTGGACATAAGCCAATGGTACGTGAACCTCATCTGTTGCTAATTACATCTGCAGTCAGCTAGGAGGCATGTCTGCTGCAATGAGTGATGTTTGACTTAATTGGCTGGTGCTTAAATGAGAGATTGCAACATAGCACAGCTAAGCAGCTCGGCATTCCTCATCTCAGCACTTGCAGCTCAGCCCAGGCCTTTGGAGATGCAGAAAGGAATCACCCTGGGGAAAGTTGTTGGAACCCAGGGGCCTGGACAGAAGACCAGCAGAGACCATCTTGTGCCTTCCACGTAAGAAAGAACCTCAGTGGAAAGTTAGCTGCCTTTCCTCTGAAGAACCAACAAAATAAATCCCCTTTTATTAAAAGCCAATCCATCTCTGGTGTGTTGTATTCCGGCAGCTAGCAAACTAGAACAGATTTGGTACCGGGAGTGGGGTCATATGGTAATTCTTTTTTTTTTTTTAATATTTCTACTGACAAATCTTCACACATATGCATTCCATACATGGTGTACAATCAGTGGCTCACAATATCATCACATAGTTGTGTTTTTATCACCATAATGATTTTTTAGAACATTTGTATCACTCCAGAAAAAGAAAGAAAAATAAAAAAGAAAAAGCTCATACATATCATACCCCTTACCCCTCGCTCTCATTGACCACTATTACCCAATTTATTTTACCCTTTGTCCCCCCTATTTATTTATTTATTTCTATCCATATTTTTCTACTCATCATCCATATCCTGGATAAAAGGAGCATCAGACAGGAGGTTTTCATGATCATGCAATCACATTGTAAAAGCTGTATGTTTAGACAATCATCTTCAAGAATCAAGGCTACTGGAACACAGTTCAACAGTTTCAGGTACTTCCCTCCAGCCACTCCAATACACCATAAACTAAAAAGGAATACCTATATAATACATAAGAATAACCTCCAGGATAACCTCTTGACTCTTTTTGAAGTCTCTCAGCCACCGAAATTTTATTTTGTCTCATGTCTCTCTTCCTTCCCTCTTTTGGTCAAGAAGCCTTCCTCAATTTCTTGATGCTGGGTTCCGGCTCATCCCAGGATTTCCGTCACATGTTGCCAGAGAGATTTACAGCCCTGGGAGTCATATTCCACATAGGGGAGGAGGGCAGTGAGTTCACCTGGTGGAGTTGGCTTAGAGAGAGAGAAGCCAAATCTGAGTAACAAAAGAAGTTCTCTGTGGGTGACTCTTAGGCTTAATTTTAAGTAGGCTTGGCCTATTCTTTGTAGGCATATGTTTCATAGGGGCAAACCCCAAGATTGAGGGCTTGGCCTATTGGTTTGGTTGTCTCCACTGCTTGTGAAAATATCAGAAATTCTCCAAATGGGGAAGCTGAATATTTCCTCTTTCTCCCCAGTCCTTCAAGGGAACTTTGCAAATACTTCTTTGTTCACTGCCCAAATTACTCTGGGATATGTTGGGGCATCACGCTAACCTGGACAAACCAACAAAATCTCATGTCCTATTCAAAATTCCATGTACTTATGGTGTTCAACTAAACTGGCCATACAAGTTAAATTAGGAAATGCCCTTCCCAAACTATAAATTTTGCACTGTATTAGTTAGGGTTCTCTAGAGAAACAGAATCAACAGGGAACATCTGCAAATATAAAATTATAAAAGTGTCTCACGCGACCGCAGGAACTCAGAGTCCAAAATCCGCAGGGCAGGTCGCAAAGCCAACGACTCCAATGGAGGGTCTGGATGAACTCCGCAGGTAGGCTCACCAGCCGAAGCAGGAATGGAACCTGTCTCCTCTGAGTCCTCCTTAAAAGGCTTCCCATGATTAGATTTAGCATCACTAATTGCAGAAGACACTCCCCTTTGGCTGATTACAAATGGAATCAGCTGTGGATGCAGCTGACATGATCATAACCTAATCCTATGAAATGTCCTCATTGCAACAGACAGGCCAGCGCTTGCCCAATCAGATAAACAGGCACCACAACTTGGCCAAGTTGACACGTGTCCCTAACCATGACAGTCCATTTATTTACTCTCAGGGTGAGTAAGCTTTTTGAAGAATAAACAATGATGTAAAAACTAAAAATCAGAAGGAAATCTGGGGAAAAATAGCTTTCAAAGAAATATGACAAAGGGATCATAATTTCCTTAATAGGCAAAAAGCTCATATAAATAGATAACATCAATATTCTCAATTGAACTTGGTCAGAATCCATAAATAATGAATTTGAAAAAGACGAAAAATTGTGAATAATATTAAGAAAAATGTTGACCCTAACTGGTAAAGAAAGAATGGAAATTCATGACAGTAAAATATTTAAACTTTCAAAATTGATAAAATTATCTACCATTAAATACTTGCAGTAAATGCAAAAAGAAATAAATATCAATCATACCACAAGTAGGAGTATAAATTAGTAAATATCATTATAAAACAAAAAAAAGCTTGCCTTAAAATCTTTATGCATCTTGTTTTGCAAATCCTCTTTTCATAATGAATTACAGGGATGCAGATTTATATAGGACCATTTTATTCCATCAATAGCTATGAAAGTAAAAAAGTATGATTAAAATAAATGTCCACAATAGGGAAGTATTATACACTTATACATTACACATTTTGAAGGGAAATGTGTTTCATCATTTTAATAGTAAAACAAAATACAAAGCTATATATTAATACTATCTGTTTTAAAAGAACAAATCCAATAAATATGTGTTGTATACATATATATTCACTAGCACTAAAGGAAAATAATGCAAATAAAATATTTCAAATATTAATAGTACTTTTGACTGGGTAAATCAACTGTATGTGATTCTATGTTCTTTCTAGATGTCTATATTTTCTTAGTTTTTTTTTTTTTGATATGTTTATATTTTGGGAGGCATTATTCCATCACGTTCTTTCAGGTCTTTGATAAGGTTAAGACTCTGCTGTCAAACATCAATTTGAAAACTTATTAAACTCCAGTGGCACTTGAAGAGTGAGACAACGCTCTGATCCCATCACAGTTTTGGCTTGTGTCAGGAACTGAAAAGCCTAAGTAACAGTCTGAACCCTAATCCTTCTGTTTACGTATTTTGGGTAAAAATCTTTGTCTGTGTCTTGTCATTCTTGTTGTTTTAGTTATTACTTTCCATATCTTTTTATTTTCAAACTTTATTAATTACTTTGATATAAGTATGTATGCCATGTAGAGCTTGGTATTGCTTTGTGATCAAATTGAAAATAATTATTCATTTGATAGACAAGTTTAAACACTCCTTTATTAATATGACTGGCAGTTTTGTTTATAGCTAACAATATTTGATATTATATTTTCCTTTTTAAAGTATTTGTTTCATGTAAACCTTCTGGTATAGGAAATTTTGTTTTTGTTTGTTTGTTTTAGTGGCTGCTTTGATATAATATCCTGTCATCTATTTTTAGAGTATCTATTTGTTGTCACTATATAAACAATGATCACCTTTGATTGTCATTATCCTCCCTGTGCCAGTTTGAAAGGATTATGTGTCCTAGAAAAGCCATAATTATATGTCCCAGAAAAACTCCTGATCCATCCTGTGGAGGCAACTGTTTCTCTTAATCCTTATTCAGTACTCTAGGTTGGAAACTTGATTGGATTATTTCAATGGAGATGTGACTCACCCAATTGTGGTAATTAACCTTCGATTGAAAGGAGGTGTGGATTTTGATTAATTTACTGGAATCCTTTAAAAGAGAAAACATTTTTTTGGAAAAAGCTTGAGAGCAGAGAGCCACGAGAACCACAAGCCAGGGACTTTTGGAGATGAAGAAGGAAAACACCCCAGGGGAGCCTCATGAAACAAGAAACTGGGAAGGAAAGTTAGCAGATGTTGCCATATTCACCATGTGCCTTTCCAGTTGAGAGAGAAACCCTGAACTTCATTCACTGGCCTTCTTGAACCAAGGTATCTTACTCTGGATGCCTTAGATTGGACATTTCTGTATTGTTGCTTTAATTTGCACATTTTCATGGCTTTAGAACTATAAATTTGCAACTTAATAAATCCCCCTTCTGCTTTATCGAATTCCAGCAGCTAGCAAACTAGCTTTCCTCTCCCTCACATCCAATTTAATCAATAGTTTTCTCTTTCTTCAAGTTTGCCTGTTAACTCTTAAGTGTTTCTGGAGAAAACTCACAAAGAAAAGCTATGCTTCTGGTAAGATAACTATCCTAAAACACATTCTTCTCTGAGGAATGGTTTCACACCACAATAGCAAAGCTCTAAAACAGAAACATTCAGAGAGTATTGACACAATCATGTTTGATATTCCTAGAGTTATATACTCAGAATGAAATCTCGATTGTAAAATTTTGATCCCCCACATCCAAAGTTAGTCTATATGTTCAGTTGAAAGAAACCTTTAAAACAAAATACAGCTACAATGAATATGTCTTCTGTAACAAACAAATTAAGTTAAAATATTTTTGTGGCATCACACATTCCAATAAAAAATTAGATGTTTCTGTTTGGAACATCTGTTTATGTAGATAAATTGGCAGGCTAATTGACATCCACCCAAGAGTTCAGAAAGAACTCAAGAGTAAAATTCAGAAACTGTTGGGCAAAATGACAAGCTGTCATTATAAACAACTATGTTGTTGGGGAAGTAGGGAATTCTTCAGCACATTTTCCATAAATAGCAAGGATACAATATTAACCATTAGAGATTCGCAAGGTTTATTACTAGACTTTCTCCCTCCAGGTGGCATTCTTATAGTTCAACCTATATAAACAGCAACAATCATAGACCTAAAACATAATTTTGCATATCAACCCCTGACTCAAAACCACATTCTGAATAATAGTCAGGTTCCTCAGTATTTACCAATTTACTCAATTTGATACAAAATATATTCCTGCAATTAATCTCTCATCACTTTTGTCTGCTTTTTTAAATGGACTACTCATTGCTCGAAACATACCAAATATAACTCTGTGCTTGTATTCTCCCTTGTTTTCCATCCCTAAAACCCCTTAAGATTTCTTGCCATCTCCTCTCCTTCAATGAATATCCATCATTTATTTAAGGAGTACTACCAATCTCACAGCCTCTTTAGAACTTTGCCAGACTTTTGCTACCCTTTGTTGAAATTTCCTGCAAGTCTTTGTTGAAATAGAGACATGTAGAAATGTTACTTGGAAAAGAATTACTAAGAGAAGGGATACCATATGTCACAGCTTGGATTTACATAGCATGTTTTTAAATTATAGGAGAAAAGGAACATAAAATCTCCAAGGTTACTTTTTGTAGGTGCTACACTTTTAATGTTGCACCATATCAATAGGATAATGAGTAAGTGAGATTTATTTTATGAATCCAAGGATGTTTTAAATTAATAAATCCATCATTATATGTCACTAATTCAACAATCCAAAGGATACTATTTAGTTATATCTAGAGACTCCAAAATATTTAATCAGTATCCACAATAATTTCTGATAACTCGTAGTAAAATAGAAATAGAAGACTATTTCATCAGCATTTAACTCAAAGCAATTGTGGATAACAAAGTGTACTTACTGAAAATATTTCTGTTGAATGAGGGATTAGATAAGAATGCTGCTAGCATCAATTCTTCTGGAAAATTTATGGAATAAAAATAAGAAGTTAATAGATCTTAAAGGAGATGATAAGCTCACAAATACTTGTAGAAGATAGAATGTTCTGTTGAATAATCCAAGAAGATTACCAAAAATATATTTTAAATGAATAAACAAGATGTAATAACTCTCCTTTGTATTAGTGAAAACTTAGGTGAAAATAGAGGTTAAAATATTCCATGTGTATGTACTTTTCCAATGCAAATATATGAATGATAAATTTCTTAAGTAAAAAATATATATACCCCCCATATTCCATGAAGAAGTAAACATAATAAAGTGTTTTTGTCAATTTAATACAACTGAAATAGACATCAATAGAAAAAACAGAAAATGAAAACAGAGAAATAGGACTGACTAATGCCATCAGAAATACTTATTCACTCCAATAAAAAAAAAAGTGAGATTTTTAAAAAAAGAGAAATAATTTATTTTGCTGAGAGAATAAAAATGAAAATAATTATTCCCAGTGTCATATTACTTAGCTAGGAATGGGACATGCATACACTATCAGCAGGTGTGTAAATAGATAATATTCCAGGAGGACAATTTGACATTTTATATTAAGAGTCTTAAGTCATGCATACATTTTGAGACGGTAATTTCACACCAAAATTATGCTAAAGAAATCATTGGAGATGTACCCGATATTGTTTAAAGTAATTTAAAATCAAAGAGGAGAAAAGCTAGTGTCCAAAAACAGAGAGGAGAGGAAGATGAATTTAACAGGTAAAATTAATCTACATTTCAAATGCTATTTGGTAACTGAAAATCATGTTGTAAAAATATTTTTTGCAAAAGATTTTCTAAATAATTTATCATTTACTTTTGAAGTGGCCTACAAAAGCAGACTATGTAATTTTATGATGGATAAAAAATGAAAAAGGAAGGACATATGAAAGGGAAGGAGGGAAGGAGAAAGGACAGAAGAGAGGAAGGAAGGAAGGAAGGAGGACAGTTAATGATATTCTGGGAGAAGAACTATAGTCTTTGGGTCCTGATAGGTAAAAGAGGCTGGTACTCTACCAGGTACACTTCTCAGCATTTTACTTGTAATAACTCAATATAATTTTCATTAAAACCTTATAAGGAAGGCTCATTTTACAGATGAGGAATTTTAAAACTTGCCAGAATTACAGAACAGGTCATAGAGTTGGGATTTGAACTTTTGTTGTCTGACTCTAGATCCTAGCACTTAATTTCTTTCTTTATGATTTTGATTTTGAACAAGTGTTCTGCAGTTAATGTTTATTAGTTTCATACCTCCTTAGGGGAAATATTTTAACATAAAATATTTTATTATTTCATGCATATTGTGCTTATGTTCTTTCCCTAAGTATTTCTAATGAATAAGGATCTTTCTAGAGATAAATTTTCATATTGCTACAACCCCCTTAGCATAAATAATGGCAGTAGAGATTAGAGAATTTATGGAAATTACATTTAGTAACTGTACATATGCTTAAAATTAAAAGATATTGTCCCCAATGTATAGTAAGTACTAAAAGTGTAATATATAAGAAATAGCATTTAAATAACAGTGAATGAATTGATATGTCAATCAATTAAATAGTTAACTAACTTATGCCTGTGGAATTCTGCTCACATTAATATAGCATATAATTGCTATTTTTGAACTGAATATTGTTGTAATATAAACATATAAGATAAATATACTTATTAAAAGAAAAGCAGAATAGGCACTTGTGTTTGACTTGCACTTTTATGCTAATACATTGGGCAACTCGGAGAATAATTAGCAATGAAAATTTTCCTTTATGCTAATTTGGTTTAAAAATAGATATTGTTATGCCATGTCCTAAAGATGCAAAGTTATCTTTTTCTCAGTATTGTCATTAACACCAAAATAGCGTTCTGAAGAAATATTACTGGAGTCTCTGGAGATTGTATAAGGGTTCAAAAAATATAGCACATGATAAAATAATGATTTTTCAAAAAATGATAGCCTTGCATTTTGGGAAGAGAGAAAATAAATGTACCTAAATACCATTATAACTATTAATTTAAGTTTTGTGTTCTTAAGGTTTAGAAGAGTTTAAGAATTTTAATATAACATGGTTTTGATGAATTGATAAAATTTCTTTAATTCAACATATTTTTTACTTCTTAAATTACATAAAGAGCTCAGGGAAGTGAAATATTTAATTTTTAAAAGTGCTTTGTGATGACTAATTTCATATGTCAACTTGGCTAGTTTATTGTTGACTAGTCATGCTGTCAAACAAGCATTGGCTTGATTGTGACTGTGAGGGTATTTCGTAGATGAATTTTCATCTATAGCATTCTGAAAAGTTATTACCAGATTCTCTGGAGATTGTATAAAGGTTAGATGATCGCATATACGATGTTTGCATCCACAATCAACAAAGGAGATTGCCCTCAGCAATGAGGGGGATCTGCTCATTTGAGGAGGTCTTAAAGTCAGAACTGAGGATTTCTGAAGTCAGAAAGAAAAATGTTCATCTCTAATTCAGCCAGCTCACTTCCTGTAAGGAATTCAGCTTCACCTTCATTGGAGTTTCCAACTTGCTAGTCTGCCCTATGGAATTCGGACTTGCCAATTCCACAGTGGTCTGAGCCAATTCTTATACTTAATCTTTCATATATACACTGTGAACATAAAGAAAATTTATTGTTTATGTTTCCATAAACAATACTGACTAAAACAGTTCATACTCGAAAAATTATTTAATGTAGAAAAATGGAGTATTTTATCACAAAACTGAAAGAATTCTAGTTGAAAATAATATAAGGAAATACTCAATGAAGCCAAACACTGTCAATTCAAAATGATCTTTTGTCTTACTTGCAAAGGATTTTATGGCAGTAAAGGGACATAAAAAAGATTAAATAGTGTATTATATATAAAGTTCCTACTACAGTAGGTCCATATGGAAAATTGAATGAATGATAATCTCCTCTTATTCCTCTTCCTCCTCTTCCTCCTCCTCAATATAGGTATCATTATTCTCATCATAATCATAGACAATGCTATTATTTATTTCTACATGCAGTATACATTTGTTAGGCTTTTTAATATGTACCAGAAATGATGCTGGGGTAATATTAGTGCTTAAGGTATTAATAAAATTACTCCCAGAACCAAATCTACAATCACAAGTCAATATATCAGTCCATCCAGGAAAGATACACTGTATTTCAGAAGATCTGAACAAAACACTAAGGCTAAAATCAAGTCTTTAAAAATTTCAATCTCAGGATCGAATCTCTTTTTGAAGATCTGGCCAGCCACCTGGAAAAGCATTTTCTAAATTGTGTTCAAAGGAACCATAGTCACATAAGATGCTCCTGGGGAAAAAAGAGCAGCATTCCATGATACAGTAAGTTGGGAAATACTGTGTATTATTTCCTTCTCAGAAATTCACAATACATAGGAGCATATTAACACTTTAAAAACTTTTTCAGTGAAGTACCCTGGTTGTATTTACCCCCACGGCATTGAAAAACCTATTTGATCTTGGAAGTATTTTTAACTTAACGACTTCTGTTATCTTTGGTGCTAGTGTAATGTAGAAAAAACTAGTTGTTCCCCAATAAGTTATTAGTTAAGTAAATTAGACACATCCACAGAAGAACTGCACAATCTTTAAAACATCAAGCCACTGAAGAAGTTTTAAGAATAAAAGACATATCTATGTTAATGTATGTATATTAAAATTATAAGCCTGTTATTTTTGAGACATGAAATTATTGAAGACATTCATGTTTTAATTAGTTTTCTAGTAATCGTGGCTTTTCTATATTGAATAAATATTTCTCAAGTAAATAATCAAGAAAATTAACTATGTTATGAAATCACAATAATTTCTCCGAATACTACAAGTTAAAATATAAGTTTAGCAACAAGTGTTTTGTAAGTGCTAGATAATACAGAATAGATTATAAATGTTTTATCATTACTGAAGTATTTTGTATTTTATAATTAAAATTTTAAGTCTTCTTTATCTACTACACATATAAAAAAGAGCAATAAGTTTGAATTACCCCCCATACTGGACATTGAAATTCTTAAGCCAAGGCGGGTGCGAGGGTAGTTCTGTGGCAGAATTCTCGCCTGCCATGCAGGAGACCTGGGTTCAATTTCTGGTCCATGCACTTCCCAAAAACAAACAAATAAGCAAAAACAAACTAATGAAAACTAAACCAAAAAAGAAAAAGTCAACAAATTGTGCTGTAAGAAGGAGATAATCACATGAGAAAAGAATGAAATGTGACACCCGCCATCCAGCATACAAAAAAAAAAATTCTTAAGCAAAATAAAAGTATTTATCCATGGTTCTAAGGCCATTACTATTTTAACTATAACATTGGCTTACTAGCATAGAATAAATTTGGCAACTTAAATATAATACAACCATGAGGTACCCATATGGCTAATAAAAAGAAAATGTTGATTCAATTCATGAATGAAATTGAAATACATCAAAATATCTCATGTCACAAAATTTTAAAACAAGAAATCATATAGTATTTTACACTATAGTGTAAAAACTTAACTCATTAAAACCCATTTGATTTTCTTATATTTTAGTTAGATTTGCAGTGCTTTATCCTCAATAGAAATTAAATATAACTGGTTATTTTCCCCTGAAAACAATACACTAACTACAATAAAAATGACTCAAATGCAATCCATCTTTTTATATAGTTCAGTAAATCAAACATGACAGATGGACTATTTGCCAGCCATTGACAGAAATTCACTCTGCATTTACAGTCAGCAACATTTATGAAGTGCCCAATATTTTATAGTGCCCCAATGTGTATAGATGTTTGAGAAGGCATTTATTTTCCTAAGCCAGTAAATGCCGTGTTAAGATTTGTTTTTACGTAGGTCACACAGTGTAGATACTACAACTGAAGAAGACAAAACCAGAAGACCAGCTGGAAGACCTTCTATCAGCTCAGAGAAGGGAAAGGACTCAGGGCTATGGTGAAAGCATCAACCCAGAGACAGAACAGGAAGCAGGAGCAGATTTGACTGGAAAGAGAAAACCAGAGGTTTGGAAAACACTATGTTTATGGTGTTCCAAAGAGGCTTCCAGAGTGGAGAGTTTGGAGCTTAAGAGTGGCCTGAACAGAATGCTTACCTTTAGAGGCCATTGGTGGATATGGGTAGTCATTGAAGCCATAAATATGGACGAGATTCCCCAGGGAGACAAAGTGAAAAGAGAATATAATGTAATGATGCTTCCAGAATTAAATCATCAACATAAGTCATATAAGGAAAATCAAATAATAAACTTCTCTATAATATTTTGAAAAATGTAGCTTGTGTAGACCAACGGCCCCGAAGCAATGGAAGTAAATGAACTGGTCTATGAAGGTCCCACTTTTGTTCATTTAGTGCAACTATTGTGCAGTGAGCTATGTAAAAAGCCGGAATTCCATAGAAAGTGGGTATAGTCTCAAACTTTTTCAAACACAGATTGTGTAGCTACCAAATATGAAAAGTATTGGCAATATCTATTATAAAACTAATTCCCCTCTGAAATTTCAGATTTTAGTATGGATGTATGATTCAACAGATAATTATTCCTATAGAAATTATCTGGATAATGTGTATGCTTTGTCCTATAGATAATGAAACATTTTATAGAGCTAGAGATGTTTTAATTCATATCTTGGTAGTATAAATTAATATGAAGCCATTTTATTTATCAATGATATATATTTATGTCATTTGTTAATATATGTGCTTATGAATATATACCACTAAAGAAGTTTACCTAAAACAATGATATATACTAATTTGAAACGGCCCACAACAATCTGAAGCAAGAAAAACTATATCATTTAGATGATAAAAGCAAAATGTATAACGGAAGTATCTCTCAGTTGAAAAATATTTTGATTAGCACAGATATGCAACACGTGAAAATTGGTTTAAAAATGTAGAAAGCTATTTATTATTATCACAATGGTGAAAACAAGAAATTTATCTGATTACTTGATGAATCACAGAACATTTTAAAAATAACTGTGAAATCATCGGCCTGAAGAAAACATCCTTCACATCAGAGCAATTTAAAATATATACTTATATGCAAGTTATTTATGCATACTCACCCATACATGTATTTTAAGAACTGCTCAATATTTTAAAAGCAATCAGAAAATCAGTCTTCAGTTTAATTCTCATCTGCATTTTAATGATTTCAAAATATAACTACATTAGAGGGCTTGAGGTTGCATATTACTGTACTGCTAGTTCCATAGCATTGTGACTTTTTCACCTCAGTAACAATAAATTCTGGTAAATAGAGCATTAACAATTTAATAGGGTCAAAGTGTGCTATGGCATGAGAAGTACAGTGCTAAGTAAAATTTAAAGACTACTATGATATTTTCAACTGTTTATTAAGACATTAAAATCAGGTCTTCCCTATGAATTTGTTGTTCCAATTATTACACGTCAGTGAAACCATACAATATTTGTCCTTTTGTGTCTGGCTTATTCATAGAAACAGAAACCGAAATACAGATTAACTGGGTAGGAGGTAGAAAATAGAGAGTTAATGCTTAGTTAGTACAGAGTTTCTGTTTGGGAGGATGGAAACCTTTTTGTAATGTTTGCTTGTGACAGTAACACAAAATATGAAGTAATTAACACCACTGAACTATATATTTGAATGTGGTTAAAAGTAAAAATTTTAACTTGCTATACATGTTACTAGAATGTTAAAAACAACAACATAGGACTGTACAAAGCAGTGAACTCTGATATAAACTGTGGGCTATAGCTAATAGTACAACTATAATAATATTGTTATGTCAATTGTAACAAAGGTACCACACTGATGCAAAGTGCTACTAATAGGGAAAACTCTAGGGGGGATGGGGAAAATACATGGGAGCTCTATTTTTTGCACGATTTTCTGTAAACCTACACCTTTTCTAATGAAAAAAGTCAGTTTCTCTGAGGGATGTTTGGGTGTTTTACATATCTTTTCTCCCTTTGACAGTTCTAACTTTTATGGGCAATTTGGAAAAAAAAATCGTTGTTAAGGTTTCATAAAGTTTGAAATCTGCAAACTATGAGCTTTATAAATGAAAGAAGCCTAAAAATAATTAAAATCAGGAGGCAAGTAAAAATGCTTATAGCAATATTTAGAAGTATTTACATAGCATGCAATAGCAGTTTTCCCTCTGTACCCTGGACTTAAACACTCTGTACATGAACCATAACTTTGAGGGAGATATTAATTTTTTTACTAAATTTTGTCAAAATTATTTCCTTGTGTTAATTTTCGTACTAAATTAAAAGCTTAAACAAAGCAACATTTATTTTCATTCTTAAAATATTAGTTCCCTTCATTTACCTGTTTAGGTCTAATAACTGTATGCCATTCCATAAGTGAGCCCTCCAAGAATGGTCAACCTGAATAGAGTTGACATACACTTATTTTTAAGTATATTATTTGCATATTATTTGTGCATAATGATTTTGACTGTTCTTACATTATAGATGTGTATTCTCGCCAATACAAATGCAAGACTAAAACTCCATAGGTCCTTGACAACATTTTCCCTCCATTTTCTATAATACTTTTCCCTATGGAATCTTGAGAAATTCTTTATAAGATAATTTTCAAATTAATTTGCTCTTCAAATTCTCTTCTGGAGTATTTAAAATGAGTTGTGCTTTCATTAAGGTGTCTCTCAGGATGCACTAGCCTTTCTACATAACCATAAATTTTGATAATTCATCCCCATATAGTAGAACTTAGTAGATTTTACAATGTAAATAAAATGTTCTCTTTTCAAAAGTCCATAAAAGGAGAAACTTTTTATGGAGGCTCTTTCACATGTTTGTCTATGAATTCTGCCCTAAGATCTTCTGTCACTCATTGGCCAAAAAAAAAGTATTCATATTTATATGTCATATTTATATGTATCAAGTGTATAAAGAAAATTTACTATTTATTTGATAATTTCCCAAATATTCAAAACCCCACTATATAAGTTGTTTCTTTTTTTTATGAAGCCCTATTCTTTTTCTTCTCCTTCAGTGTTGTGGCCATTTTGTATAAAAGACTCCCCATAGCAAACTGGAAGAAGAACCAGAGAGATGAAATAAAACTTATTCATACTATTTGTACACTGATTAATCAATGTGATATTTTTAACTAAAGTTTCCAAAAGTAAAATGAAGGATTTCAATGTAGGATTTCATGTACATGTGTTATCCACATCTCCTTTCAGGATGCCAATAAAAAATTGACTGTAAGTAATTAAAACCACATTTGGATTCACACACACACACACACACACACAACAAATAAATGAGCAAAACAAACAAACAAAAAAATTCAATAAATGGTGCTGCAATAACGGGATACTCACATGGAAAAGTAAAAAAATGTGACCCCACCAAACCATACAGTATACAAAAAAAAAAAAAAATACACATGAGACACTACTACACACCTATTTGAATGGTTAAAACTTAAATAAAGTGATAGTACCAAAAGCTGGTAAGCACGCAAAGCACCTGGATCTCTCATACACAGCTGATGATAATACAACGTGGTATAGCAACTGTGAAAAGCATTTTTCAATCTATTGAATTTAATCATACACTTATCATAAGACCAGTAATATCTTACCTAGGTATTTACCCAATGAAATGGAAACTTTTGTTCACACAGAAAACTTATGCCGATAATTATGGCAGCACATGTTCCTCAACTTGGGAATGAATAAACCTATAATGTAATATTCCTCAGCAATTAAAAGGAACTTATGTTACATGTAGCATTATGGGTGAATATCAACTTCCATATGCTAGGTGAAAGAAACCAACCTCAAAAGAGTATATACTATAAAGTTTAATTTATATGACATTGTGGAAAAGACATTCTGGGACAGAAAATAGGTGTTTTCCATAGCTAGGTGGGAGGCAATGTTGCCTACATAGGGCAGGGAGAAATTTGGGGGTGTGATGAAATGCTCTTTGTTTTGATAGAGTTGTAATTACTTGACTGTATGTGTTTGTCAAAAATCACAGAACTGTACACTAAGAGGGGTGAATGTTAAAGCATATAAATTATACCTTAATGCAAATATGGAAAAATATTCCTTATAAAGGTCTTGGAAGTGGTGTAGTGGAATGAGTGTACTACTTGAAGTAAGAAGCTTTGGCCTTTTCACTGATTCTACCCTCCGATAGTAGTATGACTTCAGCAAGTTACTTAACTACTTCGGTCTCAGTGTGTTCATTAATATAGATAAATTTTAGATTTTGATACCTGGGTCTATTATGAGGATGGGCATAATATAACAGATGTGAAAATACCCAAGGTTCTTCCTAGAATGAAGTAGGCACTCAATGAATTAGATTTCCTGAAATAAGATTAGGGTGATAAGGCTTAACCATTGCTTGGGTTGATTAAGTGCAAGAAATCCAGAATTTCCAAAAAAAAATGATGGTTTCATAACATATGGTTTTTTAATTTGTTTTAGCTGCCAGAATGAAATGTACCAGAAATGGAATAGCTTTTAAAAAGGGAGTTTATTAAGTTGCAAGTTTACAGTTCTCAGGCTATACAAAATGTCCAAATAAGGCATCCAGGGACAGATATATCGACTCAAGAAAGGACCGATGACATTTGGGATTTCTCTTTCAGCTAGGAAGGCAAATGGCAACATCTGCTAGCTTTTTCTGCCAACTTCTTCAAATGGCTTCCCCAGAGGTGTTTTCCTTCTGCAACTCCAAAGGTCTCTGGCTGTGTGGCCTCTGTTTGCATGTAAGCTTTTTCCAAAATGGTTCCTTCTGAAAGGACTCCAGTAAGCAAACCCACCTTGAATGGGTGGACACACATCTCCATGGAAACCACCTAATCAATAGGTCCCACCCAACAATATTTTATCAGGGTTAAAGAACATGGCTTTTCTGGGATGCATAACAGTTTCAAACAGGCACATATAGCAACTAATAAATACTTCTTGGTCAATCACTTACATTTTACTCAACAGTGCCAACCATGTGAACACTAAGTATATGAAATAGTGAAAGCAATGAGGAATGGCAGCACATTTTAGGCATAGACTAAAACTGACTTACAGGCTATTATTCTTACTGCAGAAAGCTGTCTTGCTCTGTGCTCACACAGAATCTGATGCAAAAGGTTTTGGAACACTTAACATCCTAAACTATAATCATTCAATTCAGAGAGAATTGTCCAGTGTTCTTTAGCAGCCATATGGGAATTTGCAAATATTTTAACTGTTTTGTCATTAAAGATGTGAGTTAAACATTAATTTAAAATTTTAAGTAAACTGAATAGCATCTTTTACATATTTACATCATCACCTACATTTATGAACAAGTTAATTCAATTCTGCATTGGGGAAATGTAATGAAAGACAAAATCTCACAATCCTGAAAACTTCTTCACAAAGATAGAAGAGTAAGAAAAACAATTTCATTGTCTTGTAAACATTAGACCAGAATGGGAGGCATCACGGGCAATCCAGAAAGAGCTTGCAAAGAAAGAAAGAAAACTCACCCTTTATATAGGGAAACAGATACAATTCCAAGATAAAAGATAATTAATCTAAAAAGAAAAAAGATAATTAATCTTCAAGTAAGAGGACTTGACTGCACCATTTGTCACACATAGTTCATCTTAAATTTACCTGGTAGTAGGGGTGGACTTCATGTTTTAAAAATCTAAAGAAATCATAAAACTTGTCATATCTCCATGGAGAAAATAGAGTTACAATTTGGAACTATACACCTAAGTTCAACTCCCAGCCAATGTCTCAGTGTGGTAGAGATACTAAGGCAAGCCCCTTCCTGGGCACTACAAAACATACAAAAAACAAAAACTAAAGTTAGTGTCATACTTAATGGTGATGAACTAACAACTTCCCTTAAGATAGGGAAGAAAACCAAGGTTGTTAGCTGTGATCACCTCTTGAACACTGGTTTAAAGGTCCTAGCCCTGGCAATATTACAAGAAAAAGAAATGAATGCATTCTGATTGGAAGGGGATTTATAAAACTGTCTTAATTTACAAATGACATCATCTGCATACAAAATCACAAGTAGATTTCAAAATATTACTTAATTTTAAAAATCTATTTAACAAATTCACATGATAAAAGTTCAATGTATAAATATCTATTATATTTCTATATTCTAGTAAAAATTGCTAATCGAAATTTAAAAAGCAGTACCATTTAAATGCCATTAAAATGGAAATTTTAGAAATATATTTAACAAAATACATGCAAAACTTTTACACCAAAATGTACAAAATCTTTCTGAGAGAAATTTTAAAAGACATTAACAAGCATGGATCAAGAAACCAATTAAAAAAATTATAGTCATTTTCATAAGGAACTAAAGATTCCAATGTTCTGAATGAAAATAACTTCTATATAGAAACTCACAAACTAATTAAAATGTTTATATGTCAATGCAAAGGACCAAAAGTAGTCTCAATCATTTTGAAAAACAGCTATGTTGGAGCTTTTACACTACATGATTTGAAGACTTACTATAAAGCTATAATTTTTAAGATAATGTGGTTTAATATAAAGATAGACATATAGATCAAGGGAACAGAACAAACAATTCAGAAATACATGCACATACATGGGACAAACGAATTTTCAAAAGAGATATTAAAGCAATTCAAAGAGAAAAGAATAGTCTTTCAAAATATGGTAGTGGAAAAAAATGGTGGTAGAATAAATGGATACGCTTATGCAAGAAGAAAAAACAAAAAAGGAAAAAGAGTATCAACCCTTATCACATATCATATTAAATACAAACTTGGAGTGATCAAGTAGCTAAATTCAATAGAGAAAACTCTTCATCTTCCAAGAGAATACCATCTAGAATATCTAAGTGCTTTTGAATAAGGAAAGATTTCTTAAATAGGATATAAAAAGCACCAACCATAAAAGAAAAACTAAGTAATTTGGATTTCAGAAAAAAAAAAAAAGAATGTGCTTTAAGAAAGACACTGTTAAGTAAAAGAATAAGCAGACTGGAGAAATATTCACAAAATTTATATCCAATATAGGACTTATATCCAAATATGCAAACAATTCTTATGGCTCTAATAATAAAATACAAGAAATTCAATAAAAATGTTGATTTAGAGAGAGATTTCACCAAAGAATATACGGAAATGGGAAATAAGCACATAAAAAAATGCTCAACACCATCAGTCATCAGGAAAATGGAAAATTTAAAACATAATGAAATACCTCAATGCACACACTAGAATATCTGAAATTAAAAAGACTGATTATACCAAGTTTGGAGAAGATATACTGCAAATAAAATGTTCAGACAAGACCGATGAAAATGCAAAATAGTAAAACCATTTTGGAAAACATTTTGGGGGGTTCTTATACTAGTAAACATTTTTTTCCATGTGGTCCAGAAGTTTCACTCCTTGGTTTTTACCCAAAAGGAACATATATTTTCACAAAAGACTTATACATGAATGCTCATAGTAAGTTTATTCATAATGCCCCCAAACTGTAAGAGCCCAAATATGTATGCGACTGATAACAATGTAGACAAATAGTGAGGTATCCATTCAATATAACACTATTAATCAACAAAAAGAAAAAGAAAAGAAAAACTAAGCGTGATGCTAATGAGACAGCCAGATATAAAGGCTGCCGCAATATGATGGCATTAATCTAAAATTCCAGAAAATGCAAAAGTATATAGAAAACAGATCAGTGTTTCTCAGGGTGAATAACAGGAAAAGACATGACCATAAATTGCTGAGGATATGATGGAAATATCATGATTTTGATGGTGGTTACACAATTGTACATACTTTCAAAATCAGTGAAATATATACTTAAAATTGTTGAATTTTATCATCTATGCACTATACCTCAATAAAGCTTACCAAAACAAAGATTATTGAGACCACATATTGTGCTGGTTTGAAAGGATTATGTACCCTAGAAAAGCCATGTTTTAATCCTGATCCAATCTTGTGGGAGTAACCATTTCTTTCAACCCTATTTGGCACTGTATGTTGGAAACTTGCTTAAATTATCTCCACAGAGTTGTGCCTCAGTTGTGGGTATGAACTTTTATTAGGGGAGATGTGACCCCACCCATTCCAGGTGGGTCTTCATAGGTTGACTGGAATGCTTTAAAAAAGAAGCAAGCATTTTTGAAAGAGCCACGAAACAGAGAGTTCATGCTGCCAGAGACCCCTTATGAAGAAGGAATGCAACCCCAGGGGAGCTTCATAAAACAAGAAGCCTGGAGAGAAAGCTAGCAGACATCACAATGTTTGCCACGTACCTTTCCAGTGGAGAAAGAAACCCTGAACTTCATCACTTCATTGGCCTTTCTTGAGTGAAGGTAATCTCTTGCTGGTCACTTCATTTGCACATTTTTATAGACTTTCTTTAACTGGGACATTCTCATGGCCTTAGAACTGTAAATCTGCAACTAAATATATTCCCCCCCCATCTCTTTAAAGCTATTCCATTTCTTATATATTGCATTCTGGCAGCTAGCAAACCAGAACACTTACCTTTTGTTTTTATGAGTTATATCTACTGATATTTAGTACATTATAAATTACCATGGTGAAAAACTAAAATATGTATTTATCAATAAATGACAAAATGACAATAATCCATTACATTTTAACGTAAAACTATCTTTTGAAGAAAGTATTTTCAAAACACTATCAATTCAATGAGAAGAGTGGCATAGTTTTGTATTTTCACAAATCTCTTTAACATCTAGATTAATAGAAGACAGCTGGAGTCTCATATATACTTTCGTGTATAATTCGTTATGAAATTTTTATGAAGGAAATCCTGCTCCATATACATATGTTGTTTGAATAGGGAGGAGTATTTTAATGGAATGTTAAAACCTATCGATGAACTTTTCATACTGTTGCACTGCATTTTGAATGATTCTGTTACCCATGGATACAACACCAAACACTGGCAAAGAAATGGTGCAATAAGATCCATTAAACATTGCTGATGAAAGGATAAATTGAAGTACACAATGTTGAAACAATTTGACGCGAAATGAACATGTAGAAAACCCAGAGAAGCGTCCACACCTGTGCACCAACAGACATACAAAAAAATTCATAGCAGTATTGCTTGTAATATCAAGAAGCTGGAAACTTCCCAGATGCATATCAAAAATTACGTATAAAAATCACATATAAATAAATTATCGCTGTCACACAATGTGATATAATTATACCACTGGCAAATACTGAACAAAAGCTATATTAAGCAACATGTATGAGTTTTAGAAAACTATTGTTGATTGAGCAAAAATAAATAGCAATACTATATAGTGTGTAATACTCTGCTAAATTGAGGTTTAAAGTAAGAAAAACTAAATAAAATATCATTTGGGGATATATAAATGTGTGAAGACTAATAATTTCAGCCAGCAAATGATAAGCAAACAATTTCAAATCATCACAACCTTTTAAGAGAAGGTATGGAGAAAGAATTGGAGAACACAAAGCGGTATCTTTAATAAAGGGTAATGCTTTATATCTAAAGTTGATGCTTGTTTTATTATGACTTATGGTTGTGTTTCATAATTTATAGCATGCTGTATGCATACAGAATAATTTTAATAGGATTATTTAATCTTAAACTTAATGGGATACATTGCTTGCTGCCATAATGATACATTTTTCGAAGTTTTTTTCAGTAGAGGGTTTTTCATTTTATTAATACTGTAGTCTGTGGAGAACTCACATATTCAAACTTATTTCAAGTGTGGAGTGACCTATATATTGTAGTATTATATATGATGAGATTACCCCAACAGTATGATCAGAAAAAATCCTGAATTGCAATCATGTAAATAATTCTTCAAAAATCTGTGCAATATGTTGACACAAAAATACAATTACCTGTCTTATAAGGCTTAACATAGTTGAGGCTGATTCAGTAAGCTGACTTTCCTCCTACCAA